>JAFLJL010018505.1:31033-69672 GCA_018398815.1 Conus ventricosus | reverse complement strand
CACATCAGGTGGAACATAAGTGATTATTCCTTCTTCGTTTTACATGGCCTGACATTGTTTATCTTGCCTCAAGAAGACCTAAGAGTCGAAATGCATCGTATTTTGTCTGGTGATGTGTTTGTCCCTCTTGTTTGGCGGAGTCACTGATGCTTCCGGCCCCTTCAAAATGTATTTACGTCTTCATAAAAAACAACAACAACCAAAAACAACTCTTTTGAGCCAGAGATAAAAAAACGGAAGTCTTTCACGGTTATGTTTCACGTTTTTCCTTTTCCTTGTTTTTCGTTTTCTTTTCTTGTTAGGGGGGGGGGGGGGGGGGGGGGGGGGGGGGGGGGGGGGGGGGGGGGGGGGGGTGGGGGGGGGCTTTGTGGTTATCTGTGTGTTGTTTGAGAGTAAATGAACCATCGGAATTGTGTTCAACCCTAATATAGCGCGCACGGGAATGTGATGGTAAACCGAGCGACGGTGGGGGGGCCCCATGATATGGTAGGGTTCAGCAGGTCCGCGAAAGATTTTGGCTCCAAAGTGTGGAACGACTGGATATGGCGAGGTGGCACACACACACACCACACACCACACACACACACACACACACAACACCCCACACACACACAACACACACACACACACACACACACACCGGGGCACAACAATTTTGGTGTAACGAGCACGTAAACACAACACACACACACAACACACACACACAGCACACACACACACACACACACACACAGCACACACACACTTGGGCTGTTGTCACGAGTCGTAAACACACGACACACACACACACACACCACACACACACACACACACACCACACACACTCCACACACTCACACACACACACACACACACAAATTTTGTTTTCCACGGAGTCGGAAACACACACACACACACACACACACACCACACACACACACTCACACACACACACAACACACACACACCACACACATACATACATATAAATAGAGATAGTGTGGTTACAATTCCCAAAAATGATTTTGATAGAGCTCGACCCCGTGGGGAAGAGAGGAACTATAAAAAATTACATTCTACCTCACTTTGCTCCTCCACCAATTGTCGGCGAAAAGTGGCCTAAAACCGCCTTGTCCTGTTCTCTGGACAAGAAAGACTTCAATAACCAAAAAATTAACGATTATTTTCCAAACAAGGACATGCTGTGTGGGATTATCTGTTTTAATACTAATTTACTAAACTTGCAGTGTCTTTAAAACTAAGTGATATTTTTTGACATAAATTCCGCACACTTATTCGACAATTTCTACCTACAAAACTTTGTAGAACAGTACACGAGCAGAGACCGCCAAGGCTGAAACCGGATCACTTAATTTATCTAGGCACGGGTTCATTGTCAGGGTCATTCTCTCTCCTCATGAACATTAGAAAAAAAATACAGGATGAAAAAAAGAACAAGTCATATATCCAATCATTGTAATATGTAACAAGAGGGACCGCTGTCGTGTGCCGTATGGTGCACAAGTGGGTGGTGAAGGAGGAAGGGGGGGGGAGGGGGCAGAAAGCTGCCGGAATGAAATGTGGCGAGGGCGGGGAAGGGGGGAGGGGAGGAGGAGAATAGAGAGGTGAGGTAGAACAACGCACACCTCGCGAAGCCCATAGGCACGAGCACATCGCTGGGATTGCAACATATTACATCAGCAATGTTGTTGGAACTTCTAGACTGTCACTGACAATAACCACTTCGAGCTGCCACGTCGGCAATACGTCACAAGACCGGGTTTTGGGTTATTCTGTCTTCGACTGCTGCACAAGAAGGTTAGTTTTTGACTGTGCTCCACGGGGTTTTATTGTTAAAATGCGGTGCGTAGAACCTGAAGAACAGGTTTGTGCTATTGAAGACCACAAGTTTTAATACCATACTTGCAAGTCCGCGTATTTGTTTGAAAAAAAGAACGAGGCGAAGCAATGTTTTTTTTACCAGTTAAAACCGAAACGAAGCATTGCTTTTTTTTGGAAGTGGGGGAAAGGAAAAAAGTGAACTGACTGCTTTTAGTAATGCACGAATTATCGTAAAGGTTGGTTGGGTCAAGGAAAATGAAAACGTTGAAAAATGAAGCGAAGAAGAGTAGCCAGTTCAATACGTTTTTAACTGTTGAAGGTGATGCTCTTCCCCTTTTCACTAAAAAGCGTGCTAATGTTATAAAACAAAATAAAAGCAAAACAATTCATCACGCGTTGATTGTTGGCCGCTGGCTTGAAACAGCTAAAGTCATGTTTGAAAGAAACAAAAATGCTACACCAGGGGCTTCAGTTGCTTATGGTGGGAGATGTGACATGTCTGATTCCGTATCAAGGAACTCATTCAACTTTTCTTGTGTTGTTGGTGTTATAACTATCCTAAATTCACAAGCAGGAATCATTATAAATGAACGTGTAGCAAACGCCAAACCATTATTAAACTTATCAACTGATAACGATTTTCGAATGTCGGCAAACAAACTAGATAGGGCTAGCAACCTTAGTACCATCTACCAGTATGGAAGGAGGAGTATGTGTGGCCACACACTTCATATAAATCGTCCAATATATACAATAACGAATAACTACTTCAACTTTGGCGAATTAGAGCCGCCATAAAAGCTCGCTACAGCAATGTACTGCTGTAACTCGGCCAAAGCCAGTTGCAAGCCTGGTTGAGAAAAAGAAGGAGCACAGCAAACTAGTCAAGGGACATTATGAATCCTTGTCCTGCAAACGCGGCAGTCCGCCGCCAATACGTCAGCACGGAGCACCGGCAAACTAGGTCAAGTGAATCATATATATCGCTTTGACCTGCAAAGCGCGGTCATACCTGCCAAAGCTCAGCCGCAAAAAACCATAGGCCAAGTGATCACATATGATAACTTGGCCTAGTTGATTTTGAGGTTGCGCACGGGACACAGCCTGTTTAGTCACAAAGCAAGAAGTGGCCCTATAGTTTCCTTCTTGTTTGTTTGTTTGTGTTTGTGGTGTTTTGTCCTACCCCCACGCATGCACACACTGCCCACCCCACGCATGCACACCCCCCCACCCGCACCCTACCCGCCCCCACCCCATGCATGCACACACTTAAGTCACTTCTAAGTTCTTACTTAAGTCATCCCTCAAGTTCCTTAATTAAGTTCTGAATTAAGTTCTGAGAATTAGTTCTTATTAAGTTCTTAATTAAGTTCGTAATTAGTTCTGTAATTAATTACCGCAAGATTGGGAAAGGAAGTCGTCCTTTAAGTAACACCCAAGTGCTTAACAAGTTATCTTATAATTATTCAAAAAAGCTATGTTTTTATCTTAAACAGCAGAGGTCCTAATATAGTACGACACGACGCCCAAAAACGCGTTCAATCGCTGAGGAGGTCTTGCTCAGCGTTCTCTGCGCGAGACTGGTCACATAGAGCTTAATGAAGTTCATACAGCCTAAGCAATTACAGTCTGGTCTATGGAAATGTCTTTTATGACTCCATGTACTTTATTTATTGACTCACATTTAACACAGAAAAATACTCCGCCATGTTTAATCAAAAATTTAAATTTAAGTTCTTAAATTGGGGGGGGGGGGGGGGGGATTGCATTAGAAAGGGCTCAAATGAAGTTTGTTTTTTAGGCGGGTGTGGCGAGGCCGGTTGGTCCTTTTTCCTGTATTTAGTGGTCAGGTTGGTTTTAAAACTTCCTTTTGTTTTTGGTCGGCCATTGGTGATATACTTTATAACCGTAATAACTGCCCCCAGCAGCAGCCAATGGCGCCAAAAATGGCAACAGTTTTAAGTTCACAATATTCCATGAAACTTGGCGCCACTTGAAATAACGTGCTCTTGTTTTGAGCTGGCATTGGATTAACGTTTGGCGTTGGGGCGTGTTATGCTTTCAGTATGAGTATATATTCGTGATTGTAACTTTACTTTTCTTGGCTGTTGAACTCTGCTACTCTTTCCCTGCTGCAACACGCCAGTTGTTTACTGGTCACTTTCTCGACTTGATTCAGTGTTTTTCTGATTCATTGGTGCCTGAATTCTGCTGATTTTCCGACTCGTGTCATATTTGAAGGGAAAGAAAATCTAATATGATGAAAAGTAATTAATCCTATGATGAATGGCGATAAACAAGTGTCCAATCTGTAATATAATCACCCTTAGAGACCCTAATGACTTGTGTTAAAACTGGATCATGCGTTAAATCATACGTAAGATCTTGTTCAGAATCAATGGGGGCAAATCTGCTGACTAGTTAGTGTACAAACTACGAACCGTGTCCTAAACCTTTTTAACCATTCTCGACCCAGCTGCGCGTTCATACCTTTATGATACTTATAAGGCCTTTGGCGACATCTGTTGAAATCTGTTTTATGCTGAAATTCAGTGTCATGAGGAACTGTTTTGTGTTTCCTCATGCTGCCAAAGAATCCAAAACCCTTTCCTTGTGTGGGCATAATAGCTTGATCATCAACATCTTCGTTTGGTTAAGTTCAGGAAGGTTTTAGGCCACCCTGTAGCTGTAGTAGATCAGCGCTTTCCATGTATTTTAGTATTAAGTATACTTATTTTTATTTTTTAAAAAGGACACCGAAAAAACTATTACATCCTTGATACCATTCTGCTGTTAGGGGCCAAAGTGTAGGATACACGATGCTTGGTAAAAGCCTGTTAAGAATTAAACCACGACTCTTGGGCAAACTAGACTTTTGAGGATTCAGCCAAAGCTGATTTGCAATTAGTGCAGCTTCATGCGCTACGAAAGATTTTTTTAAGTTAAGCAAGGAAAAATTCCTGACAATATGTAAATTATAAATATACATTTATAAAAATGGCTTCACTCGTAATTGATGATAGGTGGCCTGGAGGTGGTGAATGCTCTTGCTTTTTAAAGCGAAGTAATTTACGCCTTTAGAAACTACGGGACGACAGCGAGAGAAAAAAGACATAACAAAGCTGTGAGCAACTAGCCCAGCACAAGATCGCTATGAAAGCATAGAATTGAGCGGAGTTAGATTATATTAATAACACACGAAAATACAGGGCATGCAGCGTCCACAGTAAAGATTTGATCAAGTGATAAAAGAGTATTATCTAGTAACACAAACCAATCCGACATTGCCCCCCCACCATAAATGCAGCAACTTTTTATCAACCATCAGAAAAAACAAAAATGCAAGAAAGCGGGTTGAGGGGTGTGGATGGAACGGTTGTGGTATTGTTTTGCGCATAATAATCAAGCTGAAAAAAAAATGAACAAAATCAATATTATTCACCGAAAGATATTGGAAGGGAATTGCCCACAGCAATTAAAAAGCGAACCAAGCAGCGGAGTCTGTGAACAAACAGCAAAAGAATGTTATCCTAAAAACAAGGCGATTTGGCAAATTGATTGACCTGCGCCTAGACGGAAGACAGGAGACCACACTTGTCAATACAACACCCAAAACGACACCCATACAAATGGACCTTCAATATTTACCCGCTGAGACGATTGACGAAAAAGATTAAGTACGCCCTCACAGTCAGTGACATAGATTCAAAGATATAAAGAGCGGAACCATTAACACACAAGAGTGCTTCTGCTGATGCTGTTGCTATACAACTGATATAACCAACGAGGGCCCCTTACTTAGCCTCGCAACATTCCAAGTTGATGATGGGAAAAAATTAAAAGCAAGTGAATCAATTATTGTTAAAAACATGAGTACCATTAAAAGAGGCATTCCAGGAGTTGCAACAATCACAAGCTTTTAGTCGAAAACTTTAACAAACAAGTTAGCTAAAGACTTTTTTTTCCTACCAGTAATCACAGAGAGCTGATTACAATTCTCGCAACACAGAAGGGGGTTAGAAGACAGCCCTCAGTGTTTGGCGCGCAATAATAATGAAGAATTAAAAAAGGGCTAAAACAGTACAAGCAATCAAAACATAACAATAAATGGTGACGGAAGGAGAGTCTTCATCCCAGCAAACTATTACCCTGGGTTTAAAAGTAAGGGACCTTTATTTACCGGGGAAGCGGAAGGGACACCTCGCATCAGGGCAACCGATCCATTTGGGAAGTGGTTGACCATATGAAATAAAAAGAATGGTAAAAATGAATCCGCCCGGTATGATTACGAGAAACTGGACACAACAAAACACCCAAGAGAACAGTAAAGGGCATTCTCACTCCACCCTAGCCCAGCACCTAGGTTCGCTAGGGCAGACCGACAAGAATGCCCCCTTTGTCCTGGTCTCTAACAAGTAAGAACTTCAATACCCAAAAAATAACGAGTACTACAAACAAAACATACGGGTAGGTTATCCGTTTTTAAGTGACTAAGTTCTAAAGGGTGTGCAGGGAGTTGAATTTTGTTTATATCCTATGTTTTTTTCCTGGTCATTTTCTTAACAGCAGTTTCACGCAAACATTCATCAAATGCATCTCTGTCTTTCATGTGAAATAAAACGACAGTCTTAACTGCGTCGCGAAAGTCCTGTAAAACCGAGTTATATTTTGACAAAAATCCACACTACTATCCCAGCAATTCTTCCACTGAAAGCTAGTTTTGGGGACAAAGTGTTTTCTCTATTAACTAGGTCCTCGTTCTGCGAACAGTCATCTATAAAAATAGGGTCTGCAGTGCCTTCAAACAACGTTATATAACTGTCTCAACACTCACTTAGTTTATTGCTAGGTCACTAGAATAATTTTATTATCATCTGTCCATAAAACCTTCTATCATGGAATGCTTTGTTCCATTTAAGTGTTGATAGAAAATCACAATATGAGGAAAATTATAACTAAACTGTTTTGGAACAGCTAGGATAAATATTGTTTTTTCCACAACCATTTGTCCACAAAATTCATGAACAATGAGGGGTTTGTGTCATAAAGTTTAAAACTAGCTCCATAGTTTTAGACTGAATGTAATCTAATCAGTTAGGATTTTTATCATACCTCCGGTCAAAACGTGGTCAGTAACTAAAACCCTATAGGGCCTAAATGTGTAAGAATAATTAAGCCAATTTGTATTCTGGAAGATTGTTTGCATTTAAGTCAACTTTGAGTTTGTGTGCGTGTTGTTTATGATCTTAATCTCCCTCGCCATTGTGAAGAACGACGAGTAACGTAAAAGACGGTGTTAACGTCCTAAGTTGTTGCCACTTAATATAATTCCTTTTATAATCTCACTAACGCCCACAACCCCGCCCCCTCCAAATCAGTTAAAGACAGAAATTTCCAATATTATTGTGAACGTGGCCCTAATTTCTGCTTGAAAGAACTGTAATTGGTAGAAGCTTTTTTCTACAACTGTTTCTTGGTTCCTGTGGAGGATGTACTGTTTTTTCCCAGACGGCGTTATTTCAATTTCTGTCCGACATTGTCGTCCGGCATAAGACTGACATGTAAAGGGCCAAGGTTGAAGCTTGTTCGGAAAACTTTGTGACGGCAAAATATGTAAAATGGGTGTATGAATCAAATTTTATGTCCCATTCAAATAGGTTCTAATGCCAGTTTTGAGTCAGGTTTCGAACTAGTTTATATTCATAGGCCAACATAATTGTGGCCAGTGCTAGATTGCGCAGTTTTCTAGTTGTAGGAAACTTTTTTGCGGTGTCCGCCAACCTCGTGCGTTTATAACACCACGTTAGTGTCCAGCTACCAAAACCATACAAACCCATCTCACCGTTCTGTTTCAAGTCCGCAACATCGCAAGTCTGTTAATTCTAAGTTATACACTGACCTGGCGCTAAGGTAACTCCTGATCTTCTGCCCACGGGCGACATTATTTTTTAGTACGTATTATTTTATTCCAAAACAATGTGCAGGTTTATCCACTTTTCACATCTATCCCCGCTTTGTTGCTGTTGATGTGTATATTAAATTGATCCGACCACTCCCACAAACTAATCTTTTCAACGGCAAATTAGGGAATTTATAATGCATGAATGCGGGGCAATAAGAGCAGCTTGTCCCTGAAGGAAGAGCTTAAACCAGTTGAGGGCCTTCCAGCATATAATTTTTCATCGTGCTCACTCTCCAAATGACATAGAGTAATAAGGTAATGCAAGATATCGCGCGGATTTTCTCCCTCAGAAGAGTTTTGGGTTTGGACGTAACGTCCTAAAACTATGAAACGACCGAGTTGGACATGGTAAAGCTAACAGTTTTACCTAGCTCGTTATCAAAATAGTACCCACGTCTTCTTCCTTCAGGTTTGAAGGTCCAACATTGTTTGTCAGATTCGCAATGGTTTAAGTTGGAGAGCAGGTCGAAGTTACCTCATGTGCGTCTTGTTAGCGAGCCAAACCCGTAAAATACCATCTGGTAATGGTTAACTGGCTAACGAATTGGCCCTCTAGTATTAACTTTTTTGAATCTTTTATGCTCTTGGGGCTGTGTGCCTTATATTAAACCCAAACGACTTTGTAGAAGATTTCATGGAGCGCGGACCGGTTCGGGTCCGCATTCGTTAGTATTAGCAGTGTCCTAAAAACGAAGGGCGGTCTGGAGTTGGTATTGTTACACTAACATTTTTAAAACAAATTAAAAATGAGTGCAAATTCAAATATACGGATTGCAAAATATTCTGTGGCCCGCACTACAAACAGAAAAATATAACAACTGACACCCTTGACATTCCGGGCCCCAGACTGACACCTTTTCAGAAAAAGGTAAGTACTCCAAGTAAGCAGATATCTTAACCCCCCGTTTAAAAAAGACTACATCGCAAAGTGTGGTTCAGTCAGCCGATGCAGTTTTGAAGCAGAACCAGTTAAACTTTGGCTGTGGGTTGGTGCACACTGGGTGGGGAGTGTCGTATCTGAATCACTTAAATCAGCCTAAGCCGTTGGGTAAAGGTCATGTAAGATTTCATTTCTATTACGCCTTCATACGAATTTTGACTGAACTGCAAGCGCCATTACCACATGACAAACCGTTTAATCCAGGAGCAATCAAATAGAACAATAAGGCTTTTGAAAAATTTTGTAACGAATTTTCAATATACACATCAAGACAGACTTTAGACAAAAGTCGGATCTTAGATAAGGGCTAGGCACCCCTTTTTATTGGGGCGTGCACAGAAAGTATAAGTAGATTGGAATCCTCCCTACACATCTTTCACTTTCAGGCACAGCTGTTCACCTTGGGGCCATAGAGCACGAGCATAAACAGCATGGGAACAACATTTAATCTTAGACACGTCTAAGGCCGAACTCAAAGCAGGAATAGAACGAAATAAACGACTCTGTTCGCACTTATACGTTTGGTGTTTGCCAGGTTCGCAAGCACAAACGAGTCGAGCAACCTGATCTCTTCTACTGGCGTTGATGCACACAAACAAACTAGCAACTTAGAGGCGGGCCATTAATTCTACAGTTGATTTGGCCTTCAGTCTTAAAAGATACCAAAATGTATGTTACAATAGGCGCAAATCAAAAGTTGACTTTTGCTGTTGGCACTGGTTTATCTTCATGCAGCCTTCTACCTCAACTCCAGAAGGAACAATAATGAACTACAACAATGAACTTCTTGTTGCCGGAAATGAACAGAAGGTTGGACAAAAACGACAAAATCTAGCCTGTAATATGCAAGCAGTAAAAAAACATGAGGACCCCCCAAGAATAAGTCATCCAATCCCCAACGGCCCAAAGCCCAAAAGGCCATTGAAGACTCAGCAAAGCACGCGGACTCTGGCCGCGATGACCATGACTATGAAAAAAGACAGCGCGTGGTCTTGGATTATCTGGCCTAGGATTACTGGTCTTTATCTTACTAAAAATTAACACCAACTATTAAGAGAACCTAATGTCCATAATCTCGCCCATAAAGCCAACTACGTTGCTTGCAGTAGACAAAAGCCAGCTAACAATACCCCCTAATATACCCGTAAAAGAGTCTATAGCTTTACCGGCAAATTTTTTTTGAATAAATCCGCAAGATGAGCAAGCTGTTTGTTGTTACCCCATGATGTTAGCAGGGCGGCGATGAGGCGATGTGGGTGGAGGCACTGGCTTTGACCACGCCGCCTGTAATACAACACCAGTGTAATTATTGCAAATCCAAGGCCGTTATAACGCTTGCTAATGAGACTCCTTGCTCCTAAACTGTGTTCGTATTCTGTTTCTGCTAGCGTTGTGTCTTCATATAAAAAGGCTTTGGATAGTTTCTGCTTATTCTGCTTCACTTGAGTTTGTAATTGTTTCTCGGTTAGAAACAAACGCTCTAGTCTTGTGCTGATCTTGTCTTGTTTCAAGAGCTGTTTAGCCATTGGGTTATTCTTTCTTTAATATATCAGACCCTAAGTTGGGCGTCATCAACCGCAACGAGTTTTTTGTCTTTTCGCTTTGTTATATCTCATCTATTTCACCCAGTTTTGCTAAATGTTTGTTAAATTCGCCTCTAATGGTTCTTAAAGCATAGCAAGGGCCGCTATTTCTCGCATGGGTAGCGGTGAGTCATGTATAAGTCTTTAATGCTGGTGCTTCTGAAAAACTGGTTCTTGCCTCTATTGCATTTATTATCCGTCTGCCGATTGATTTAATTCTTTAAGTTCCATGTTTTTGCATTGTGTTATCTGGGTGGGAGTTCCTGCAGTGTGTTTTTGAAGTTTTGCAACTGCAGCCCTATCTAAATTTGGTTTAGTACTGCCAAGGCGATGTTTGAGCGCTCACACTGAGCCTTTGTCTAATTGTACTCTTTTTTTAAAAACTTTGATGAGCGGGTTAGAATGTAAGCTGAACAAGTTTGGCCTGGTCGCTCCCAATCAAACAAAGGGCCATGCTTTTACTTCAAAATCAGTAGGGTCTATAAAGTTCGGAGGTTCTTGGCCTAAAAACATGTTGTATAATGATCTGACCTGACATAGCTAGTGTAATTTCACGCCGCAAAGAGAGCCCCCGCGCGGATGGGTGGGTGACCAAAGGAGCCATTTTCACTCATGTCGTCTCCAGGAACACAAGCATCATAATCTTCTCTTCAATGCTCGCCATGTTTCTTTAATTAATTAACTTTTTATTTTTGTTTTATAAAAAAATGTCACAAGCATAGGCTCGATTCGTGACCCGCAGAGAAAACGAAAGGCCCTTTGGTGTGAAGGGAAAGAAGCGGAATATTACTGTTCCAAATAATCCATCTACTTATAGATGCGGACAACTTCTACCGTCAAATTTCCAGACCTAGGAGGCAGATGGTGAGTGTGCCAGGCGCTGCCGCCTTACTTTCAAAATAGTCACTCGCTTCAACAACAGACCCAAACAGGACGAGTTGTACAGAATTTGGCGGGGCCAATCGTGAAGAAAAATTTCTATTACAAAGTTGAGGGGCCAGAAATATTTTCTTTACACAATGCAGACATATTTTTAAACCTATTCTGATCTATGCGGCTAACTGGGACTGAAAGGCTGATCTTGCGTTTCAAGGAATCGAAAATGAGAAGCACTAAATCGATAATAGGCGCTGGAGATGCGAAAGACGTCCAAAAGGCCTGAACTGCAAATTTTTGCGTTGGAAATCGCTTTTTTTCCCTTCCTTAGAGTTTGAGTTGTTAGAGCCGCATGCAACCAGACTTTCAGGAGCATAAAAGACCGATTGTCATATGAACGAACTTTTAATGAATACACAACGGTTATCAAATCATCAGACACCGGAGCAAAAGTACCAGCTTTCGGACATCACGTTAGAGGTTGACGTGTTAGCAACCCGAGTTAGCAAGGCTGATTGAGCAACAATATCATCAAAATTTAGCTTATATATTACAAAGAGTGATTTCATCATACAACATATCCCAGAAGCATGGGCGACACTATATGGAATTTTTAGTTTTAAGTGTCCGCAGCAAGAATCGCTTAAAAAGGCATTTTATTGCTGTGTGAAGATAGAAGAACCGAGTCGAAGAGGAAGTGAAAAGTTTATTAATCCCAAAAGAACGAAAGTACAAAGTTCGATTGAGGGTAGTCCTAACCAAATCTGACGCGAGCGGGCTTAAACCTTATCAGCACTGTTGAGAAATAAGGAACACTGTTTGGGAGGCGGGAGGTGGAGAAATCCAACAGTTGACCATGTGTCTAAAGATTTACATCTTCATCAAGGTGTAGCTTGATGATTATTTAAACAACGAATACGGTTTATGGATTTGACCTAAGGTCAACAGAGGATAATCTGTGCAAGGAAGCAGCGGAGAACTGTGAGAGAGGTAATAAACATTCAATTGATAAAGAAGAAGAAGCCCGATACAAACCTTAATGATACATTTGTTTTTAATATATGATGCGCAGCTGAATATTGAAAATAACAGATTAAAAAAGATATACCATACGAAATTTTTTCTTATTTTATACAAAAGCCTGGCTGTTCAAGTGTATCCAAAATGTGCTACAGCGTCGACCAAAGAAGAGATAGTAGAAACCCCTAACATAAAAACCTTCAGATTAACAACATTACGCAAATGCAGCAAGTACTAGAGCAAGACCTTTCAAAATACCAGCAAAACCACACGAAGGTATTCAGCTGCCTTTACGCTGTTCAATAATTAGTTAATACTGGAAACATCGACTATAAGTGCTCTATCAGCAGGAACGAGTGTTGGTCCTCTAGCAACGGGCATAGGCGCACCCGCAGCGTTAACCTCTAGGAGGTTTGTCTTAAGCTCTCGTGTGGTTCCTTTAGCTGTAAGCGCTGCTGGCAAAAAATTAAAACTAACACTCCAAAAGCCACAGCATCTGGTTCAACGAATAACGGCTAAACTTAGTTCGTTCAAACTGACAATAAATAAAGCGCTTGTTGACTCAAACATCACGGAGACGAATTTAATCGTTTACAGACCGGATTTGATGACTACAAAAGACAAAAGTTTGATCTTCCCAAGAACGGCGAGGACCAACTTTTTCTCAACAGCCAGACGCCCGAGCAGGAAAACAGAATGCTAAAAAAAGTAAACGAAACATTAAACTCTGATCTAAACAGCTCACAGTAAACAACATCGAAGGGTGTTTATACTTTAGTTATGAGTCCCAAGCACAAAAAGGACCGTGATACTGATCTGATTAAGCCGTTGTATTTTTTTTATAATTTAAATAATATTTTTATTAGAAAAGAAACTCGCATGGATAAGATAGAGGAAGGACCGACAAATTGTTGGAAGGAATGCTTGAGAGAAATGTAAGCGTTTAATCAAGAAGGCACTGAATGATATTGATCTAGAAGTCATTGAACCAACAAACGTACGCAAGCGTTGTTCATGCTCTTTCTCAAGTTCCAAGAAAAACCTAAACAATAAGACCCCCCGTATAAAGTAATGTTACTGGTTTTAAATCGACTATGTAACAATAAATGAAGAAAATCTAGAAGTTCAGGGTCTCGACTAAACACAGACTATTCTTTCGCGTATGACTTTAACACCTGGTTGGGCAGACGAACTGCTATTTACTACAGGGTGACGCTGCCGCTGGAAGAAGCCAAAATGAGAGGCTCTGTTTGGTACAAGGGCGAAGTTTGCGAGATCAATTAAAACAAGGCTAAGTAGGAGCGCCGATTGTAGGCAGGTCTTACATCCGGCTAACCCACCCCAGTCATAGTCGCAAAATGAGCATATTTCTAAACAAAAAGAATTCAGACGACAAATTTTTATGTGGTGTGTGTCTCGCAAGGCTGCATCACGCACTCGCAAAAACGGCAGAGAGAGTGTTCTAACTATCACCCTTACTCATTGCTTAACTTTAGAGGGGTGTCCTTTTTCCTGGTAGTGTAGACCAAATTGATCAGGTTGAAGAACAAACAAACCAATAACTGTTAATGAATGTAACACATGGGAGAGGAAACAAATTTGCGCCAATTAAATGTCCAGAACAGTCCAACAATAGCGAACCAGACAAAAAATCCATGTTGACTTTCTACGATGCGTTCACCAGCGGGCTACCGCATTACACATGATACAACATAGAGTCGATTAATGAGTTATACTACAAAAAAACACCATAGCATACAAGAAATTCTCAGAAAATGTTTAACAGAATTCCATCTGTTCAAGCTGCTAGCGAACATACGAAACATGTTCGGGCCCCGTTGCTGTAATACAGAACTAATTACGCCCCCCACCCGGATCTAACGTTAGTATTTACGAACTGGAAACGCTGGCAAAATTCTCCATATGTTTGTTTAAACGCAGACTTGAATCACTCATTGTGCCTGATGAAGGGCCAGCGGCCACAAAATCTTCGAAAACATCTAATGAGTTATCAATTCAGATTTGTTTCCATTTGCCTCATTAATGTCAGTCGGATGGCGCCCCATTCAGCACCAGACTTGTAATAGACAGGCCCAGATGCTGCAGAAATACTTCATAGAACGCATGCAGAAAGTGCGTAATGACTTGTTTCTAATAATCTAAACTTATCTGAAATCATAATGAACGCCTGAAAGACCACCAACAGTAATGACTCAGCCACACATGTGGTGGGATTTGCGTTTAGGTCTCTCATCAGACGCAGAGAATCCAACAGTAAGAGACAAGATCACATTAAGCGGAAAGTTTATTCAGAGAGCACGCAACAGTAAATGCAATCTTCAACAAAGTTAGATCCTAAGACATGGAAAGCTGCCCATCTTCTGTCATAACTTGCGAGGTTTACGACTCTCATCTTATAAAGAAAGCAGTGGAACGATGCCTTCCAGGGTGTCATGCATTGCACAGTCTCAGAAAAGGTACATGTGCTTTAATCTAAATAACATTCTTTTTTCAATGACTCTAGCAACACATGAGGGGATCATTAGAGTCATCTGGCTATGTCCTTAAAAGTCCTGCCCAATAACGGAAGAATATTTGACCCCACTCTCGTTAGAAAGGCGTTTTACCTAGATGAGTACAGAACAGTTGGGGAAAGTTTGATGAGACACACTTCCTCCCTAAAGGCGGCGTGCTTTTTCAGGCTCCAGAGGAAAGGAGACATCAGTGATTCTGATTACCAGCATGCTCAAGATGCGTGCAGAAGTTAGATAGTAAAACAATGGAGACTCTCATGATTCATACTTGAGGGCCGAATTATGTTTGTTGGCGGACGGTCTTTGAAAATTACAGAAAACCTGCTTGAAACAATATAGCCTGGATCCTGCGCATTACATTTCTGCGCCCCGGGGATGAGTTGGGGACGCCTTCTTAAAGTTTACTGGAGTACAGATTGATTTATTGTCTGACCTACCAAATGAAGTCAGATGATTGAAACGGATGCATGGGAGGAATTAGTATGGCGTCGCATCATTACAGTAAAGCAAACAACCAAATACATGGACGACTGATGATCCGAGGAAAAAGTCAACTATCTTATGTATTTAGATGCAAAACAATCTGTATGATGGGGCAATGGCGCAACACTTCCCGTTACGCAACTTGAAAATGTACACAGGGGCGGTGAGCCGAATAATATTCAAAAGGCAGTAAAAGGTTGAGCAGTTAACGCCTGATCAACCACGTGGGTCATGCTAGAAGTTGACTATAAGAATATCCGCATGAACCCATGACCTGCAATATTGACTAATCCTTAGGCAGCGAAAGTCCTAAAGAAGGATCCACGAGAACCACCTAACCTTGTGGCCTAATCTGCGAGACAAAAAAAAATTCTGTCTGTTCATTACAGACTTCTGCAATTATTAATTTAAGACATGGGTCTGAAGTTTGACAAGCAGTTCTTCGCATAATGGCTTTTGATCAAGAACAGTTCATGAACCCATACATCATGAAGACCCCTGGATCTCAGAACTACATCCACAGATGCTTCAGAAAAGACTTTTATCAAGTTGATGAACAACAGTCTGTTTTGGGAAAGACTATGGAGAATCCCCACCAAACGTAAGATTTCAATTAGGCACAAAGAGAACGAAGCAATTAAGCTGACTTCCAAACCTAATTATCAGGACTTCAAAGATTTCATGACCAGCTTTTTTGGCGTTTAAAAAAATAAAAAATATAAATAAGGAAAAAAAAGAAATCAAATAGACAAACCTGTATTTATTTGGGTTTAACCGTTTTAGAATTACAAAGCTTTTGATGTTAGCGTTTCTTTAGGACTACTTTAAGCCCTCGTAGCTGAGATCCAGAGTACTTTAAACACAGATACAGACAGTTTGTTATAGATATCCCACTGAAGACATCATAAAGTCAATGGAATTAAAGATAGCTAAAGGCATGCAGGATGGTATGACACTCCGATTACCCTAAAGAGTCGCCGTACATCATTCCGTTAATAAGAAGGTTTGAGGAAAGATGAAGGATGAATTATCTGGGGGTGATTAAGGGCTTTATAATTGGTTGAAGGTCGAAAATGTACCGTATTTACGAGCCAAGAAAATCATTAAAAGCAAAGGGAATATCTCGCACTTTGTGTGCAGTCAAACATATCCCATGACAACTACCAAAGAAGCATTGTATGGCAATACGACTTTTTCATCATGACAACGTAAAACTGCGCTCTAATCTACATGAGATCAACACAACGGTTTAAACAGACAAAGAAGTCATTAGCTAGACCAAACACCAAAACGGGTGTAGGTTAATCCAGAGATTTCATATGCAATCGGCACTGGAGGACCGCATAAACAGGAGGGTTTATATTTTCATCACTTATGTTATAAGATCCAATCATAGCTTCAGCCAATTCATTTAAATCCTTTTGCTCAATGTTAGCTTGACGCGTTCGATTTTTTTTTTTATTTCAAAATTCCCATTTTTTCCCAATATGGGGGTTTGAGTTGTAGGTGATCTGATGATTTAGCTGCCTGGATAATCCGACGAAAATGTTTTCCTTAAATAGCAATTTTACACGTATGAAAATGATTCCCGTATCAATTTTCAAGGTCTCATTCCTTTACCATTCTTAGTTTCATTCTATTCTGTTCAATTCTGCGCTTTCTTCTGAGCTTATCCAGTTTAAACTCCTTAAAACGCAAATATCTTTTACGTAATTAACTAAGGCAACTGGAACTGTGTCTGATGGATTATCTGCAGTTCTTCTTTCACAAAGATCTTGGAGGAGCTGGTTGTTGTAGTTGGGTGTGGTCATTTCTCGTACATAATAACAAACCACGGGTGGATTCATTTTTTTATACAATTCTTTTAATTTCAATGGTTCAACACTGCCAAACTGATCTGTTGCCCTGATACGAGTGGTCCCGCCTTCTTCTTCCCCCCACCGTAAATAAAGGTACCCGTGAACGTTGAAAACATAACCGGTGAAAGTGTGCTGTGGGGAGACCCATGGTTACTGGAGAGCTTCACAACATGTTATTGTTTGTCTTTTATTGCTTGTGTACTGTTTTAGACCTTAATCTTCATTATTCATTGCGGCGGCAAAACTCGGGCAGTCTGCTGGGACCCATCTGGTTTACGAGTATTGTCAATCACTCTCTGTGAGACGGGTTAGGAAAAAAGGTCTTTCAGCTAACTGATTGTTAAAGTTTTCAACTACATCCTGTGATCTGTGAACTCCCGAAATGCCTCTTTAAGGTAACTCTATGTTTTAACAATAATTGATTCACTTGGCCTTTAAATATCGTTTCCATCACGACTTGAATCAGGCGAGGATTAAGTTAAAGGGCCTCGTTGATATATTAGTTGTATGCAACAGCAACAGCAAGAAGCCCTCTTTTGGGTTAATGGTCCCGGCATCTTTGGTAGCTTGGAAGCGATGTCAATGACTGTGAGTGCGTACTAAAATCTTTTTCGTCTACTCGTATCAGAGGGTAATATAGAAGTCCATTTGATGGGTGTCGTTCGGTATTGTGTTCACAGAAGTGTGGTCTCTGTATTTGCCTAGGCGCAGGGTAAAATACTTTGCCAAAAATCGCTTGTTTTAGATACCCATTCTTTGCTGTTTGTGTCACTGACTCCAGCTGCCTTGGCGAGCTTTTACTTGCGTTGAATTCCTTCCAATATCCGTTTGGGGCGAATAATAGATTTTGTTCATTTTTTTATTCAGCCAAGATTATGTGCACAAAAGACACAACGGTCATACCAAAGACAATAAACCAATTTCTTGCATCTTTTGATTTCTGATGGTTGATAAAGTCACTGAATTTTTGGTGGGGGCAAAGTCTCGATTGGTGTTGCCTGTTACAATATAAGATTGTTTTCTATTGCTTGATCAACATCTTTAAATGTTGTCAGATGCAGGCCCCTGTTTTTTTCATGTGTTATTAATAAAATCTAACGAGCTCAATTCTCTGCTTTTCATAGCGATCTTGTGCTGCGCGAGTTTGCTCCACAGCTTCGTTATGTCTTTTTCTCTCACCTTCATCTCGCAGTTTACTAATGCGTAATTAAATTCCACTAAAAGCAAGCGCATTCACCACAGCTCCGCCTATCATCATACGAGTGAAGCCATTTTTATAAATGGATTTTTTTCTTTACATATTTAATGGTCCGAAATTATTCCTGGCTGAACGAGAAAACTTTCGTAGCAAACGAAGCTGCAATGATGCATTAGCTTTGCTTGAATCCTCAAGCTAGTTTGCCAGATCTGCTGGGTTTTATTCTTAACAACTTTACCAAGCATTGAGTACCTACACTAGACCTCCAAGAACAGCAGAATAGTATCAAGTTTAGCAACAGTTTTTTCGGTGGCTCATTTTTAAAAATGAAAATAAGTATAATTAATAAAAAACTTGAACAGTGATGATCCTACTACAGGCTACAAGGCAGCCTAAAACCTTCCTGCACTTATGAATGACCAAGTTGATGACCAGCGAGATTGCCCAAAAAGGCGAGGCTGTATTCTTTGGCAGCTTGGGGAAAAACAAAACAGAAATTCAGCATAGAACATATTCAACAGATGTCCCGCAAAGACATTTTTAAAGTATCATAACAGGTATGAAGCGCAGCTGGTGGCTAGAAGGGTGAAAAGGTGGGCAAACGGTTCTATTTGTACACGAACTAGTCAGTAGATTTGCTCCCATGGATTCTGAGAACAAGACGTACTAGGATTTACCCAAGATCCCAGTTACCAAAGTCATTAGAGTCGCTAGGTGTGATCTATACTACCGATTGGAACATTGTTACGCCATTAATCAGGGATTATAACTTTTAAGCATATAGATTTTTAGTGTCCCTTCAAAATGAACCGACCAGAAAATCAGCAGAATCAGACAACACTGGAATCAGGTGAGAAATAACCAAGCCAGAAAATCGCCAGAAACACACATGAACCAGGTGGAGACCAGTGAAAAGCATCCTCATCCTGGCGTGGTAATGCAGGAAAAAATTAGCAGAGTGGAACAGACAAAAAAAATTAATGTTACAGGAATATAACTCATAATGAAAACATAACACCGCCAACGCCAGAACAATTGATTTCATGCCAGCTATAAAATAAACTCCAAGTGATTCAGACCTACATCGCCCAAGTCCGTGCATGGGAAGATTGGAACTGTAAAACTGTTGCCCTTTTGCGCCCTTGCTGCTGCGGGGGGCGGTATACTGTTATAAATAGATAAACATGGCAGCCCCAAACCAAAAGCAATCAAAAAATCTGAACCGCTTATATACAAAAAACAACGCACGCCAGCACCGCCATAACAAAAGAGCATTTTTGATCCATTTCAATGGAATAAGAATTTAAGAACTTTAAATTTTAAATTTTTTTTAATAAAAATAAACATGGCGTATTATAAAAGGATGGTGTCAATAAATAAAGACATGGAATCTATAAAGAAGACAGTTTTCCATAGACCAGAATTGTAATCAATGCGGTTGCTTTGCGGATGTAAGAACTTTCATTAAGAGCTATAGCTGACCGATCTTGCGCAGAGAATGCTGAGCAAGATATTCCAGCGATGACGCGTTTTTTGGAGGGCGTGTGGTGACAATATTAGAGGGTCATTTATTTTTTTTTTTTGTTTGTTTTTTTTGTTTTTTTTTGTTATTTTTTTTTTTGTAGTTTTTTTTGTTGTTTTTTGTTGGTTTTCTTGTTTTGTTGTTATGTTTTTTATATTTTTTTGTTTTTTTTGTTTTTTTTTTTTTTATTTTTTTTAATTTGTTTTAGTTTATTTTTTTTTTTTGTTTTTTTGTTATTTGCTTTTTTTTTTATTTTTTTTTATTGTTTTTTTTTTATTTGTATTTTGTTCTTTGTTTTTTTTGGTTTTTTTAGGATTGTCTTTTTTTTTTTTTAGTGTGTTTTAGGTTTTTTTTGTTTTTGTTTTTTTTTTGTGTTTGTTTTTTTAACGTGGTTTGTTTTTTTGTTATTGATTTTTTGTTAGTTTTTTTTTTTGTTGTTTTGTTGTTCTTTTTGATTATTTTTGTATTTTTTTTTTTGAGAGATGTACTATATTAGACACACCCCCCCCGCCCGGCCCCGGGCCCATCCCCCCCCGCCCACGTCCCGCCTCACCGCCACCCCCCCCCCCCCACTCCCGCCCCACCTGTCCCCCCCAATATTAACCCCTACACCCCCCCCCCCCCCCCACACGCACCCCGACTCCCCGCCTTCCCCGCTCCCCCCCCAGAACCCCCCCCCCCCCCCCCCCCCCCCCCCACGCCTCCCCAGCCCCCCTCCCCCCCCCCCCCCCCCCTCTCCCCCCCCCACCTCACCCCCTGCCCCTCGGCACCCTATTTGACCTTCCCCCTCCCCCCGCAGGACCCCCTCACCACGGCCCCCATGCCCCGTCCCCCTCCCCCCCCATACCCCCCCCCCCCCCCCCCCCCACCCCCACCCCCTCCCCCTCCCCCTATTAGAGACACCCTCCCCCGCAACTCCCCACTTTTATTAGACCTCCCCGTCTTAAACCAAACCCAGGCAGCAATAATAGACCCTCCCCCCACCCCCCCCCCCCCCCTGTCTCCCCCCCCCCTCCCCCCCCATCATCTACTACTATTTAAGACAAAAACAGAGAATGTATTGTTTTTGACAGGATAACTTGAATAAGAATTTGTTGTACTCGCGGATGACGTAAGTGTTATGGATCTTAGGTTAACTTGAGTAAAACCGTGGGAGGATGGACTTGGAGGGGCGAACTTCAGTTAAGAATGGGGGTGGGGGGGGGCAGTAGAAGTGACGTGGGGGACTGGGGATGACTGAAGATGACTTGAGGACAAAGTGAGAAGAACTGAGTAAGAACTGAGGATGACTTAGAAGTGAACGTGGGTAACTTGCAGTTAAGAAACTTGTGGATGACTTGAGTGTGCTGCGGGGGTGGGATGGGGGCGGGGGGGAACGTGCGGCGTGTTGTGCGCGCACCGTTGAGTAGTTATAAGAAACGAAAAGTCAGAATATAAATAGTTATTAAATCCAGTATAAAACAACAAAACAACAACAATAACAGCACACACGCAACAAACATTTAAAAAAAGGGAAGTGTCTTGCATAGGGAAATGGGAACGGGTTTTATGGTTGGCGCCTTAAAGCGCCGTAAATTCAAGACGGCTGTCCGGGTCTCCAGTCACTGAAGATTATTCAAAGGCAGCCCACCAAGTGCATTTATCAAAGCTTGATTTAAAAACAAGACAGTTGAATAAAGTACATTCTGTGGCCGCCCGTAGCAGCCAAAAAAAGGTGAAGCAGACCGTTGAAGCGAAGGAAGGGGGGGAATTTTGGGGGGGAAACAGGAAGCCAGAATCACAGCAATAGAATACAAAGGCATGAGGCATGGTGGAAAGTCAAGGCATGCAGCTCAATATAGTACCGTTCATGCAGGAACGTACTATATTTATGAGCCACGTCATGGTAGGCCTGCAGTGGTCTTACAGTCGCGCGCACTGTGCGAAAACGGCCACACAACCCTGCTCTAAACAACCCGACGTGCATGCATGAACGGTACTAATTAGAGCCACGTCAGTGGTAGGCCTGCAGTGGTCTTACAGTCGCGCGCACTGGTGCGAAAACGCCACTCAAACAAACTGTGTATGACTAGGGCTTGACAGTTGAGGTTCAAACCGGGATAGAGTGGAAATTTTGACCAGTATTTTCTGTATAGATCAATGTCGTAGCAGAGTGTGTGTCAGTTGCTTGCAGTTTAGTCATGATGAATATTGGACGGGCAACCAAGTTGTTACAACGAGGAAAGGGTTGAAGTACTTTGCAAGAGTACGTAGCTTGCGGTACGTGAACACTGAAAGATCCTGTGTGTTCTTTGTAACCATTGTCCCACGTTTCTTTCATTCTTCCTTCTTTTCTTTCTGGTCGCCTGGCCAGTTTTGCACAAAATCAGAAACCGACCAACTGAATTAAAACATTATGGTTTTGGCGTTCTGTCTTTTTAGATTGCTAATCCCGTTTTTGCAGTGTTTCTGAATAAATTTCATTTTCGCCCGCTGAGTGGTCAAAAAGAACAGATCTAAAAGGCTTGTCTAGATATGCCCAGTACTGGTGTCAGCTTCATTTGCAAAGCAAGATAAATTGTGCAAATCTGTTGGAGAATCAACTCCGCCCTCTGTTTCTTTCTTCTCCTTGTTTTTTCTTTAATAAATCTTCCATCTTCGTGTTTGGGCCTTGTTTGTAGTTTCTTGGGCCCTACTGTTGGTTGCCTTCTCAGCAAAGGTTTGCCATTTCTTCATGACATAGCCTGTTCTCTTCAAGTACATTCGTTTCTTTCTTCGGTCCACAATTCCTGTTGGTGATGGAGGGGTAATGAACATTGCAAGCTTGATCCATGTCAGGATAAAATTAAACTATTTGCCTGCTTAGAAAAATCTAACAATTCTTGCTGCGCAGCCTGTGATTCAAGAATCTCTATCAATATCTGAAAAATACTATCTTCAACCAGGTGTGACATTTCGCCTTGTTAAATTTTAAACACTTTTCTCACTGAAAAAGCACCACAGCACAGCACAGGCCTTCAATGTAAAATACAGCTAGGGTCGTTGTCAAACACTGGGCTGGGAGCGGATGTGACGCCTTTACTAGCACGTGATTACATCTTGGCTTATGGATGGAAACTCAAGAAACATGTTTATATTTGTTTTGCCCTAGCGGAATCCTTAATTGCCGCCTTGCCAACTCATAAGACCCGACACCCCCATAATTAATCAGGTGTCGACATACTCGGTCTCTGCATATCGAATAGTGCAGAGTCCTTAGGGAGGCCGGCACTAGCAAATAAAGGCTTACCTGCCTACCGTTTGTATATGGTGCGCGTTCAGGCCACGGCTGCTTTCCCCTACGTTACTCTATGGGGGCGGTGTTCAGTCATGGCTGCTTTTCCCCTACGTTTACACGCTACGTATTTTTGGTTATTAAAGTCTTACTTGTCCAGAGAACAAGAAATGCAGGTTTTCTGTAGAGTCGCCCGGTCGAAACTGGTTTGAGACCGGGGTGAGCACGAACCGCATTTCTCCGTACTCTAACCAGCTCCTCAAGAGCTTTTGAGATAAAGGAAGAACTGCAGAAATCCACCAGAACACAGTTTTCCACTTGTAATTATTTACGGTTCCATAAAGTCCATATGCCTATGAAACTCTGGATTAACAAACACACGTTGTGGTGTTTTGTTTCTATCGAATGACTTCTTTTTTACAACCGGTGTGTTTGAACTCAGGTAGATTCGATCGCCGTTTACGTTGTCATGAGAAAAGTCTGTCATTGTCAAACAACGCTTCTCTTGTAGTTGTCATGCATATGCTTGACTGCACAACACTGGCGAGATAATTCCTTTGGGCTTTCTGTAATGGTTTTCTCCCTGCTCGAACATGACTGGTACAGCTGTTTTCCCTTTGTTAACCCCACAGACGCCTTAATCACCTTTCCAGATAATCATCCTCATCTTTCCTAAAACCTCTTGGTTAGTAATTGAATGTAAAGGCGAATCTTTAGGATAATCGGATGTGTCGTACCATCCACTCGCTCCTTTCGCTACTTCTAATTCATGACTTTATAGAGGGCTTCAGTAGGGATATCATAAACAAAACTGTCCTGTATCTGTGTAAAGTATCTGGACTTCTGGATACGAGGGTTTAAAGTAGTCATAAAGAAACTCTAACATTAAAAACTTTGATAATTCTAAAACAGTACACCCAATAACTACATTTGTCCAATTTGACTTTCTTTTTTCGTCAACAATTATGCCAAAAAGCGGATCATAAATCTTCTGAAAGTCCTGATAATTAGGGTTGAAGCAGGCTTAATTGCTTCGGTTCGCCTTTGGGGTGACCAATCTGACAGCTTTGCGCTTGTGCGGATTCCCATAGCCCTTTCCAAAACAGCTGTTGGTTCCATCAACTGAGAAAAAGTCTTTTTCTGAGCATCTGGTGGATGGTTAGTAAGCGGAGATCAGTGTTCTTCATTAATGTATGGTTTCATGAACTGTTTTCTTGATCAAAGCAATTATACGAGAGAACAGCTGTCCACTTCAAAACCGGGTCTTAAATAAAATGTAGAAGTCTTAATGGCAGACATACTTTTTTTTGCCTCGAAGATTAGGCACAAGTTTAGGCGGCTCTGTTTTCGCCATCTTTAGCTTTCGCGGCTAAGGGATAGTCCATTATGCAGTCCCTGGAGTTCATGAAAGGATATTCTAACAACTTCTAGAATGAACCGCGCTTTGACCCGGCGTCAAACTGCTCAAACCACTTTTAACGCCTTTTGAATATTATTCGTACCTGTGGTAACATAGTTTAAAGTTACGTAATGAAAGTGATTGCGCCATAGCCCAACCCATACAGATTGTTTGCGTCAAATTCATGAATAGTTTAAGACTTTATACTCGATCATAGCCGTCCATGTATATTGTTCTGGTTTCTTTACCGTAATGATGCGACGCCATACTAATTCCCTCCACCAATCCGTTTTCAATCATCTGATTCATTGGTAGGTCAGACAATAAATCAATCTGTACTAGTAGTAAACTTTAAGAAAGCGTCCAGCGCATCCCGGGGCGCAGAATGTAATGCGCAGGAATCCAGGCAAAAATTTCATGGCAGGTCTTTCCTATACTTTCAAAAATATCCGCCACAAACAACATCAGCCCATCAAGTTAGGAGTCATGATAGATCGCCCAATCGGTTTTAACACTCTAACTTTTGCCACCATCTTGAGCAAGCTGGTAACTGAATCACTGATGTCCTTTCCTCTAAGACTAGAAAAGAACGCCCTTTAGGGGGAATTTTTTGGTGTAGCTTCATCAAACCTTTCCCACTGTTCCCATGGTATTCATAAGGTAAACACCCTTTCTAACAAGAGTTGGGTCTTAAATATTCTTCCGTTTATTGGGCAGCACTTTAAGGACATAGCCAGTGAACTCTAATGATCCCATCATGTGCTGCATAGAGTCATAAAAAAACAGGTTTTTTAAAGTGAAAACATTACTTTTCTGATGACTGTGCATCCCAAGAAAACCCCTGAAGGCTTCCCCCCACGTTTTCAATATAAGATGAAAGTCATAACCTCGCAAGTTATAAAAAGAAAACAGGAGTTTTCCATTCTTTGGTTCAAATTTTATTGAAGATTGCTTTTTACGTGGGCTGCTCCCCCCGAAATTTCCACAAAATTTATCATGGCTCTTACTTTTGGTTTGGGCTTTTTCACTAAATTCTAAACCAAAAAATCCAACATTAGGGGCTGAGTCATACTGTTTTTGGGTCTTAAAGGCGCCCATTATGATTTCAGATAAATTCAGATTATTAGAACAGCCCATTACGCACTTGCTGCTTTCGCTGTAAAAATTTTCTAGCCGAAAATCGGGCCCCAAATAAAAAATTTGGTGCAAAATGACGCCATCCGACCTAACAATAATGAACAAATGAACAAATGTAAAGATTACTCAAAAAGACTTTTTTTCGAAGTTTTTGTGGCCGGGCCCAAATAAAACAATAAGCGCCCTCAAAGCTGCGTAAACAACAAAAAGGGAAATTTTTTTTGCATTTTTTTCCCCATTTCTTAAAACAAATTTTAACGCCTTCGGGGGTGTAATTAGTTCTGTATTACAGCCCCAACGGGGCCGAAACAAAGTTTCTTATTTTTCGCTTCCCGGCTGAGCGGAGGGAAATTCCCTTGTTAAACTTTTTCGGGCCAAAAATTCTTGTTTCCATATTTTTTTAAAGTTTTCTTCATTAGTCTACTCATCGTGCGTATCAATGTGTAAGGGGGGTAGCGGTGAAAACATCAGCCGAAAGTAAAAAAACAATTTTTGCGGGAAATCCCCCTATTTTTGGGTTTGTTTTTGGGACATTTTAAAATGGGGCAGTAGATTTTTTTTCCTCACCCCATTTTGTAGACAAAACAGTTATTGGTTTGTTTTTTTTTCCAAACTGATAAAAGGAATCCACGCAAACGGGAAAAAAAAATTTCTGAAATTTAAATAAATTAAAGTAAGGGCTAGTTAGACCCTCTTTTGCGTTTTTGCGAAAAAAAGCCAGCCTTGCAAGAACACCCCACATAAAACATTTTTTGGGCTGTTTTTTTATTTTTAAAACGCTTTTTTTTTGCGCCCAAAAATGCTGGAGTATTTGGAATGTAAGATTTCCCAAAAAACGGGATACTTAGACTTTTTTAAAACAATTCTGGGAAATTTCCCGCCCCCTGACCAACCAGAGCCCCCCAATTTGGGGCTTCTTAAAGCGGCCACATAAAACGGGTTTTAAGCAGTTCGTCTCCCCAACCCGGGGTTTTTAAGTCTTTATGAGAAAAAAATTTCTGCTTTTTAGTTTGAGACCCAGCTTTGGGTTTTTTCTTCTTTTTATTTTTTAAATGGGCTTTAAAAAAACGCAAACATTATTTTAAACCGGGGGGCAAATTTTTTTTTTTTCCCCGGGGAAAATTGATAAATAGCCTGACAACGTTTGCCCGAACGCTTGCGGGATTAATGACTTCTAAATCAATATCATTCAGTCTCTTGAAAAAAATTTTCTTGCTTTTGCTTCAAACAATTCGCCCCTGGACCTTCATATATCTTACCCATGCTGATTTTTTTTCAAACTCAAAATTTTTTTTAAAATTTAAAAAAAAAAAACGACCCGGGGTCGCCCTTAATCAGAATCAATATCGAATGTCTTTTGTTTTTAAAGAAAAACAAAAAACAAAAGTAAAAACCCCCTTTTGGGGCTTTTGTTAATGGGGGACTGTTTAGACAATTTTAAATGTTTCTTTTATTTTTTTTAACTTTCCTTTTTTTTCTGCTGGGCGTCGGGCTGTGAGAAAAATTTGCCCTCGCCTTTCTTTAAAAGATAAAATTTTTGTCTTTTGAATTCTTTAAAAAATAAAACCCTGTAAACACAAAAAATTCTTCATCCGTGAGGGTTTTAGTCAGCTAGTGCTTTTTTAATTAAAAAATTTTAAAAAGGAGCAAAGTTTAGCTGAAAATTTATTTGAACCATGGCTGTGTTTTTTGGGGATTTTTAGTTTTTTTTTTTTTTGCCGGGCACCCCTACACAAATGAGCACAGGCCGAGAGTTTAAAGACAAACCGCCTAAAGGCAAAAGCTCCCGGGTGCCCCCTATGCCCTTTGCTAAGACCCCAACACTGGTTTTCCTGCCCGGGATGGGGCCGCTTGTATCGATGCCCAGTATTAAAAAGGGTAACAGCTTTAAAAGGCAGCAGAATACCTTTCTTTTGGTTTTTGGGGGGGGGGCTTTTTTTAAAAAAGGTTTCCTCCCTCTAGTTTTTGTAGCATTTGTGTAATGTTGGTTAATCAAAAGTTTTTATGTCAGGGTTTTCTACTATCCCTTCTCGGGCGATTTTGGATGTTGAAAGCCCCACATTTTTAATAATTTTCAACAAAACATGTTTTTTTAAAATAAAAAATAATTTAGTAAACTCCCTTTTTAAAAACTTTTTAGTTTCAATATTTAGTTTGGGGCATCATATAAAAAAAACCCAAATGACATTAAGGGGTTTTAAAACAGCTCTTTTTTTTTATCAATTTAAAATGTTTATTATGCCCTCTAACACCCTCCCCCATTCCATGCAACTATTATCCTCTTTGACCTTATTTTCAATCCAAAAACCGTTTTTTTGATGTTAAATAATAAATCAAGCCTAACACTGTAAGGGTGAAAGATCTTTAGACGAAAGGGTCGCTGTTGGACTTCAAACCCCTCCCCCCCCCCCAAAACCAATTTTTCCCTTTTTTTCCCCAAAATGAAAAAAGGCCCCTTAAGCCCCGCAGCATGATTTGGTTAGGACCCCAATCAATCAAACATTGTATTTTCCCGTTATTTTTGGTTAAAAAATTTTTTCACTTGCCTTTGCAATGGTTCTTCTCTTCAACAGCAAAAAAATCCCTTTTAAAAGCGTTTTTAAAACTGCGACGCCAAGATTAAAATTCCATATAGCGTCGCCCGGTTTTTAGATATTTTGGGGAATGATGACGCACTTTTCGTAATATATTACAAATTTGGACTAAAATTTTTTTTGCCCAATCCCCCCTTGCTAAATTAGAGTTCCCTAACAACATAAAACCAACGAAGGGCAGAAATGCTGTATTTTTGCTTCGGGGTTCTGTTGACTAAAACCACTTTTGTAGCTTTAAAATTTTATTTTCGTATGACAATCGTTTTTTTAAATGCCCCTTGAAGGTTTTGGGGCATGCGCTTTTAACAACTAAAAAACAAAGGAAGGGAAAAGCGTTTTCCCAAACGCATAACTTACAGCTAAACCCTTTTTGCTCCCTTTTAGCACCTGAGGCAAAGTTCGGCGCCTATTCAAAGTTTTAGCGCTTCTTCATTACCAATTCCTTGAAACGCAAAAATCTTCCCTTATCATTCGCGGTTAGCCAAAGATCAAATTTTTTTAAAAATATGTCTGCATTGTTTAAAAAAAATACTTCCTTTCCCCCCTTCAAGTTTTATAAAAAATTTTCAAAAACGATTGCCCCCCCCCAGATTCTGGACAACTTTTCGGGTTTGGTCTGGGGTTGAACGATTTCCCTATTTTGAAAGTAACCGTGCAAAAGCCGGCACAATCAAATCATCCGCCCCCAAAGCCTGGAAATCTGACAAAAATTTTTTTAAATCCGAAATCAATAGTAATGGTTTTATTTGGGAACAGTAAAATTCCGTTTTTTTCCCCTTTAAACGCCAGGGGGTTTCCTTTCAGCCCTTCCATGGGGGTCAAGAACGAGCCAATACTTGGGGACATTTTTATAAGCAAAAAAAAAAATTAAATTTAATTTTAAAAAACCAGGGAAAGGCCCATTGAAGATGAAGATTTTGGTATTCGCGATCTTGGGGGCCCCAAAAAGGATGAAAGAACCCCTTTGACCAGAAACCCCTCAGAGACCCAAAATTGGGGGAATAATTAGGGGGGCCCGCAAAGAGGGAAAATTTAAAAAAAGAAAGTAAAGCCCAAATCTTTAATACCAAAGTTTAGAACTAGAACCCCCCAAACCCTTATACCCTGAGTTTTTTAAACCCAAAAAGAAAACCCCATTTGAAATTTTTAAAAACGAAAAAAAGGAGAACGTTTTTCCGCTTCTTAAAAAACAAACTCATAAAAGTTTGAAAAAATGGGTACAATTTTTCAAAAGCTTGGGTTCGAGCGAGCGGTTTCCCTTGGCTTTACCAAAACCAAAATTAGATTTTAAAGCATTTGGGCTGCATTTAAAAAACATACAAAAAAAAACCCCAAACAGATAACCAAGCCAAAACAGGGAAATTGAAGAGTTAAGTCAAGCAGCGGGCAAATAAATCAACCCAACAGCAAACCCACTCCAAAAAAGAAACGCATTAACAACTAAAAAATGATCCGCCGCTGCCCCGCAAGAAATACGGGCCCCTATAAGAGAATTATTGGGCCCTTTGCCCCCGAAAAAATTTTAAAAACCCTTCAGAGGAAATTAATAAACAATTTAGATAAACGACTCAATTAGTTTAAGGAAAAAAAAGGAAAAAAAAAAACTCGCTGAGGCTAAGCCGCCAACTTTAAAGGGGTGATGTTTTCAAAAAAAACAAAAAATAAATGAGCTTAAAGAAGTAAAATCACGGGGAGTAAAAGCGTTGTCAAAAACCGAGAACAATTTACGAACTCAAATTTAAGGGAAAAAAATAAGAGAAACTTTTCAAAAAATTTTATATGAAACACAACGCAAACAGAAAGAATAAAAACACTGTTTTTGGGGAGCAAGGTGTCACATTACAAGCGTTATAAAGGCATTAGGATTTGCAATAAGGAAAGTTGGGGAAGGCTTACAGGCGGGTGAGGGGAAAATTCAGTGCCCCCCATCACCCTCGCCCTTTAAAACATGGGTAAAAAAAAAACTTGAACTCTTGCGAGTTTTTTTAAAAAAAAATTACCCGTAAAGCTAAAGACTCTTTAAACCCGGTATATTTAGGGAGTGTTATTATGGCTTTTGTCTAAAGCAAGCAAAGTAGTTGGGAAAAAAGGCCCAGCACTTATGGGCATTAGTTCTCTAAATAGGGTTGGGGTTTCCCATTTTGTAAATTTAAAAACCAAGAAAACCAAAACATTTTAAACCCAAAAACAAGTGCGTCTTTTTTAAAAATTCATGGTCAAACGCGAACAAGTTTCCCCGACTTCAACAGCCCTTTGGGGTTTTAACCACGGGGATTGGATGGGCTTAAACTTGGGGGTTTTTTTTTAAAAGTTTTGTAATAATTCCCGGCTCAAATTTTTTAACGTTTTTCCCCAAACCCTTTTGTTCATTACCTGCACAAGGGTTTCATTGTTTTAAATTTTTTTTTGTTCTACCTGGAGTCTGAGGTCAGAAGGCCGCAGAAAAAACCATTTCCAAAAGCAAAGTCCCACTTTTTTGATCTTTGGGGAATTTTAAAAAACCCCTTTTTGGGACCTTTTTTAACCTTTAAGGAAATCCAAAATGTAAAAAAATGGCGGGCCATTTTTTTTTTGACAACCCAAAACCCGAGAAGAATTTAGTTATGCCGGGGGGTCTCGCTTGTGCTTGCGAAACCCAACAAAAACCAAACGTAATACGAATAGAGCGTTTATTTTCGTTTTTTATTTTCCCCCTTTTTGTTAAGGCCCCCCAATAAGTCTAAAAAAATAAATGGGTTTCCTGCTGTTTTTTGCTCTTGCTCAAAGGACCCAAGGGGAACACCCGTGCCTGAAGAGAAAATTTTAAGGAGGATTCCCGTAAAAGTTATACCTTTTTTGTGCACGGCCCCCCCCAAATAAGGGGTGCCTAAACCATGATTAAGATCCGACTTTTGTCTAAATTTTGTCTTAACAATTTAAAAAAGAAATTTGTTACAGAATTTTTTTTCAAAAGCCTTCGCTATTCTGTTGCGAATGGAATTTAAAAGTTTTTGTCCCTTTGGGAAAGGGCGCCGCAGTTCATCAAATACCCTGAAGGTTTAAATAGAAATGAAATCCCGTACACTGACCTCACCAAAGGGCAGGGATATTTTAAAAGACACATACGACACTCCACACCCAGTTATGCCAAAACACAGCAAAGTTTAATGGTTTTGGTAAAAAATGCATCGGAAAACTGAACCCCCACTTTTGCGATTTAGTCTTTTTTTTTAAAAAGGGGGGTTTAAGAAATCTCTTAAAAGGAAATACTCACCTTTTTTTTGAAAAGTTTTCAGTCCGGGGCACAGCAATGTCCCAAAAGTATCAAATTGCTATAAATTTAGGAAATTTTAGTGGGGGCCCAACAAAAATTTTTCTCTTTAGTATATTTTTAACGCACCCCATTTTTTTTTTTTAAAAAAATGTTTGAACAATAACAACCCAAGAAAAAGTCCTTTCGGAAAAAAAAACATGCTGTTGAGAACGATTGCGGAACCAAAATGGTCGCACCCCCCTGAAATAATTCCCACAAAGTCGTATGTTTAAAAAATAACTTAAGCCAAGAAAAAAATAATAAATTTTCAAAAAAAGGGAAAAGGGGAAAAAAACGACTTAAACAGTTAACAAAACCTGATGGTTAATTTCGGGGTTTTGCCAAATAAAAGAACAATGAAATAAATTAACATTACTCTTAAAATTAACAATGCAAATCTAAAAACAAATTTTTTAAAAATTCAAAAACCCGAAGAAGCAAAATTTAACAATTTTTATAAGACCCAGCTTAAAAAGCTAGGGTTTTCAACTACAATCTACCCCCATAGTTTTTTGTGTTTGCCAGATGAAACAAAGTTTTTAGGGGAAAGTTTCCCCTCCCTCTTTTCCCGTAAAATTCATTACTCTTTTCATTTAAATGAGGGTGAAACACTAATGAAAACTTAATATGGAAAGCACTCAACAGTTTTTTTAAAAGCTCTGCCGTCAGGGAAAGGCCCGCATAATTGGGGATTATGAAAAAATTTTAAAAAATTTTCCCAAATTTTTCAGTTTAAAAAAATTTGTTTGTGGGAGGGTCCCGGAAACATTTAATATAAAAATCAAAAAACAAAACGGGGGAAAATCCCCTAAAATGTGAAACCCTGGGACATTGTTTTGGGAAATAAAATAATAAGTTGTACTAAAAAAGTGCGTGGGGGGGAAAAATCGGGAGTTTTCATTACGCCTTGAGGTGTATTAAAATTTTGAATTAAAAGAAACCTTTCAGACGTTGGGGGACTTTGAACAGAAAGGTTTAATAGGCACTTTAAAGGTTTTTTAGTACACTAAAGATGGTGATTTAAAAAGCAAAGAGGTTGGCACAAAAAAAAATTTCCTAAACTAGAACAACGCGCAAACTAGAAAGCAAAAAAATTTTGGCCAGTATGAATATAAAATAGTTCGAAAAAACCCGACCTCAAATGGCATTAAAAACCATATTTTTTAATGGGGAAAAAAAATTTGAATTTATAAAACCCCTTTTCATTTTTTTGTCGTCAAAAAAGTTTTTAAAAAAAGCATTCAAAACCGGGCCCTTTTCATTAAGTCCAATAAGCCCAAAGACAATAGCCCGGGAAAAGATTGAAAAAAAAACGTAAGGGAAAAAACAGACACCTCCACAAAAGAAACGGTTTAAAAAATGGGTTTTTACAAGATTACCAAATTTATTTTCCCCAAATGAAAAAAGGGGAAAACCCTTTTCAATGAAATTTGGGAAAATTTCCCGGGCTTAAAAGATGTGAAAAGGGGTGGGGGTTTTGGGGGTTAAATGACGTCCCTTTTAAAAAGGGAAAACTAATTAGCTGGCAAAACTTAGACGTTAAAAACATAAAGTTAAACCCCGTCATTCTTACAATTGGGGAGGATATTAAGGTTTATAAAAACCCAAACAACAAAAACAATATTATCTAAATAGAAACAATCTTACAGAACTAAATTGGGTTAAACTTACACATTTTTGGGCCCTTTTAGGATTTTATTAAAACTGAAAAATTTAACGAGGGCAAAGATAAAAACAAAACTTGGGTTAATTAATTTTTGTTTTTAAAACTATGGAGCATTGAAAATTATGACAAAAACCCCTCATTTTTCATTAATTTTTTGGAAAAAACTGGTTGTGGGGAAAAAAAAATATTTATCCTTGACCTTTTACAAAAAAGTTTTATCGTTATAATTTTTATCATTTTGTGATTTTTTTGCCCAACACGTTTAAAAGGGAAAAAAGCCCAAAACATGAAAAAGGTTTTATGGACTGATGATAAAATATTTTTAATTAATCCCACAAAAAACTAAGTGAATGTTTAGAAAAGATTTTTTTTATTGTTTGAGGGGAAACCCCAGAAAGCTATTTTTTAAAAGATGACTGTTCAGCAGAAAAAAGAAAATAGTTTTTAAAAAAAAAACACTTTGTCGAAACCCAGCTTTCCCTGGGAAAGGGAAAGCTGGGAATAAGGTTGATTTTAAAGCCAAAAAAAAAAACCCGGGTTTTTAAAAAACTTTTTGAGAACATTTTAAAAACTGTATTTTATTTCACAAAAAAGACCGAGACCATTTGATGAATGTTTTTCGTGAAAAAGATTTTATTGAAAACCACCCCGGGAAAAACCCTAGGGTTAAACCAAACTAAAATCTGAAAAGTTTTAATTTAAATTTGGGATTAAAAACGGATTTAACCCAAAACCAAAAACGTTTGTAAATAATCGTTATTTTTTTGGGTTTCTTGTCAAGAACAGGAAAAGGCGGGTTTTTTGGCCACTTTTCGCCCCCAAAACTTGGGGGGAGGCCAAACAGGTAGAATGAATATTTTATAGTTCTCTGGAGCAACATTTGTTAAAATAGGTTTTTTTAAATAGAATCTACAAATTTGTTTCAAGCGCGTTGCGCTGTCATCAGATGGTTTTTGGTTTGCCCACCGCCGATGTTATATAGCGTGTGGGCTCCCGTTTGCGGTTGTTTGCACGTGCGGTTGGCTGCACGTGTTTTTTGGGGCTTTCAGGTTTTTGTTTTGGTGTATTCACTAACAACGATTCCTTTATGCCTGCAGTTGTTTACTATTTCTGTTTTGGAGTTTAAAGTTGCTAAGTGTGGTTTGCATATATTAACCATTTTTCAGTTAAACATAGGTTGCACCTTTTGACACATTGCTGTATGGTGATGCTCTTTTTATGATTTTCCAGGATATATTGTAGCTTGTTTTTTGCGTCTTTAAGTTTCCAGATATATTTGCTCAGTTCTGTTTGGTTTTTATATTCAACAAAACACCGTCAAACTATCGTATTCATGCATGCCCAACCTCAAAAATTTAATTGACGCATCTAATAAAATGAAAACCAACACAGCAAAGAAGGGTGAAGAAAGGAAATCTTGCAATTGCATCAAAAAAGAGCAGTGCCCCCTGAGCAATAAATGCCTTCACAACGACATTGTATACCAAGCCACTGTGACATCAGAAAATGAAAAAAGAAACATACATAGGGATCACTGAAAACCACTTCAAAACCAGATATGCAAACCACAAACAGTCATTTAATAAAGAAAAATATAAAAACCAAACAGAACTGAGCAAATATATCTGGAAACTTAAAGACGCAAAAACAACCTACAATATATCCTGAAAATCATAAAAAGAGCATCACCATACAGCAATGTGTCAAAAGGTGCAACCTATGTTTAACTGAAAAATGTTAATACTATGCAAACCACACTTAGGCAACTTTAAACACCAAAACAGAAATAGTAAACAACTGCAGGCATAAATGGAAATCGTTGTTAGTGAATACACCCCAAAACAAAAACCTGAAAGCCCCAAAAAACACGTGCACCAACCCGCACGTGCAAACAACCGCAAACGGGAGCCCACACGCTATATAACATCGCGTGGGCAAACCAAAAACCATCCTGATGACAGCGCAACGCACTCGAAACAAATGTGTAGATTCTATTTTTAAAAACCTATTTTAACAAATATATAATATATATATATATATATATATAAAAATATAATATATATATATAATAGATAGATAGAATGCTGAACAATTAAGTAGTGGGGGAAAACCTATTTAACAAATATATATATAATATATATATATATATATATAATATATATATATATATATATATATATAATGCTGAACAATTAAGTATGGGGGAAAACAAGTGCAGGTTAACAATTCTTCCGTCGTTATAGTAATGACTTGGCAAAGATTTGAACTTTAAAAAAAAAAAAAAAAAAAAAATGAAGATAGAAAATGGGAGAAATATATTATAAATATGAGAAACCCTTCACTACTGCCTGAGGGAACCATCGTAATCCCTCTCAAAGCACATTTATTTGTATTGCCTGCTGCTAGGCCTTTCGTCCGCTGATCGGACTCATCAGGGAGACACGCTGATTGTGTCTGTGCTCTTGGTGTCAAATGAGACACACCACAGTCCATAATTCTGTGGTGTTCTCATCCCCAAGGGTTTCAAAAAGAATCCAACAGTAACCTCAAAGCAGCCAGCGAAGGGTAGTAAAATAGAACAAAACAAAAGTGTGGAGAGGAAAAAAGTTGCTGAAAAATTAAAAGCATTATTCAACATATAAAATGTAGGGGACAATCTTGAGCCTATGCTTGAGGATCCATTCAAGGATGCAAGGAGATCAAAAGATACGGAACAGTCTGAGTGGTCAGCTCTGCAGTTCAATAACCCAAGCATTGTGAGTGGCTAAGAATTGTATAGAATAACCTTTACTTGGATCTCCTAAGAGATGCAATCTCCCACTGATTGACCAAATAATATAATGCTGAACAATTAAGTAGTGGGGGAAAACAAGTGCAGGTTAACAATTCTTCCGTCGTTATAGTAATGACTTGGCAAAGATTGAACTTTAAAAAAAAAAAAAAAAAAAAAAAAAATGAAGATGAAGAAAATGGAGAAATATATTATAAATATGAGAAACCCTTCACTAGCTGCCTGAGGGAACCATCGTAATCCCTCTCAAAGGCACATTTATTTGTATTGCCTGCTCCTAGGCCTTTCATACCGCTGGATCGGACTCATCAGGGAGACACGGCTGATTGTGTCTGTGCTCTTGTGTCAAATAGAGACACACCACAGTCCATAATTCTGTGGTGTTCTCATCACCAAGGGTTCAAAAAGAATCCAACAGTAACCTCAAAGCAGCCAGCGAAGGGTAGTAAAATAGAACAAAACAAAAGTGTGGAGAGGAAAAAAGTTGCTGAAAAATTAAAAGCATTATTCAAACAGTATAAAATGTAGGGGACAATCTTTGAGCCTATGCTTAGGATCCATTCAAGGATGCAAGGGAGATCAAAAGATACGAACAGTCTGAGTGGTCAGCTCTGCTGTTCAATAACCCAAGCATTGTGAGTGGCTAAGAATTGTATAGAATAACCTTTACTTGGATCTCCTAAGAGATGCAATCTCCCACTGATTGACCAAATAATATAAATGCTGAACAATTAAGTAGTTGGGGGAAAACAAGTGCAGTTAACAATTCTTCCGTTGTTATAGTAAAGACTTGGCAAAGATTTGAACTTTTTAAAAAAAAAAAAAAAGAAAAAAAAATGAAGATGAAGAAAATGGGAGAAATATATTATAAATATGAAAACCCTTCACTACTGCCTGAGGGAACCATCGTAATCCCTCTCAAAGGCACATTATTTGTATTGCCTGCTCCTAGGCCTTTCGTCCGCTGGATCGGACTCATCAGGGAGACACGGCTGATTGTGTCTGTGCTCTGGTGTCAAATAGAGACACACCACAGTCCATAATTCTGTGGTGTTCTCATCACCAAGGGTTCAAAAAAGAATCCAACAGTAACCTCAAAGCAGCCAGCGAAGGGTAGTAAAATAGAACAAAACAAAAGTGTGGAGAGAAAAAAGTTGCTGAAAAATTAAAAGCATTATTCAAACAGTAATAAAATGTAGGGACAATCTTGAGCCTATGCTTGAGGATCCATTCAAGGATGCAAGGGAGATCAAAAGATACGGAACAGTCTGAGTGGTCAGCTCTGCTGTTCAATAACCCAAGCATTGTGAGTGGCTAAGAATTGTATAGAATAACCTTACTTGGATCTCCTAAGAGATGCAATCTCCCACTGATTGACCAAATAATATAATGCGAACAATAAGTAGTGGGGGAAAACAAGTGCAGTTAACAATTCTTCCGTCGTTATAGTAATGACTTGGCAAAGAATTGAACTTTAAAAAAAAAAAAAAGAAAAAAAATGAAGATGAAGAAAATGGGAGAAATATATTATAAATATGAGAAACCCTTCACTAGCTCCTGAGGGAACCATCGTAATCCCTCTCAAAGGCACATTTATTTGTATTGCCTGCTCCTAGGCCTTCGTCCGCTGATCGGACTCATCAGGGAACACGGCTGATTGTGTCTGTGCTCTGTGCAAATAGAACACACCACAGTCCATAATTCTGTGGTGTTTCTCATCACCAAGGGTTCAAAAAAGAATCCAACAGTAACCTCAAAGCAGCCAGCGAAGGGTAGTAAAATAGAACAAAACAAAAGTGTGGAGAGGAAAAAAGTTGCTGAAAAATTAAAAGCATTATTCAAACAGTATAAAATGTAGGGACAATCTTTGAGCCTATGCTTGAGATCCATTCAAGGATGCAAGGGAGATCAAAAGATACGGAACAGTCTGAGTGTCAGCTCTGCTGTTCAATAACCCAAGCATTGTGAGTGGCTAAGAATTGTATAGAATAACCTTTACTTGGATCTCCTAAGAGATGCAATCTCCCACTGATTGACCAAATAATATAATTTTATATATAATGGTAGTAAGACAACAGAGATTTTTAAATGCTCAACCATACTGGGAGCAAGATTTGTTAAAAGGTAAGGTTAATTAAAATTCTATCTGCAGCGCTGTTTCACGCGGTTGCAATCGTCACGAAACAGCGCTGTAATAGGATTTTAAACCTTACCTTTTTACAAATATATATATATATATATATATATATATATAATATATATATATATAAATATATATATATATAATATATATAATATATATATATATATATATAATATATACGTTCACATGGCAGTAATGTACATACACAGAATCACTTTCACCGTTCTCTTTGAGTATGAGCTTTCACTGTTCTCTTTGAGTATGTGGCCGAGATGTGTTGTGGTGTGTGGCTAATGGTGCGCCTCATCACTGTCACTGACGGCACAAAACGTGAGATGTGTTGTGGGGGTGTGCTAATGGCACGCTTAATCACTGTTACTAACGGCACAAAACGTGAAATGAGTTGTGGTGGTGTGGCTAATGGCACGCTTAATCACTGTTACTAACGGGCACAAAACGTGAAATGTGTTGTGGTGGTGTGGCTAATGGCACGCTTAAATCACTGTCACTGACAGGCACAAAACGTGAGATGTGTTGTGGTGGTGTGGCTAATGGCACGCCTGATC
>JAFLJL010018505.1:22858-30033 GCA_018398815.1 Conus ventricosus | reverse complement strand
ACTGTCGCTGACGGGCACAAAACGTTTGTAAGCATTCGTAGTTCTGGTGTAAACATGTTCTTACTGAATATTATTTGGTTTGATATGTTGTGTAAATGACAAAGGACACATACACGCGCTCGCAAGCGCGCGCGCGTGCACACACACACACACACACACACACACACACACACACACACACACCACACACACACACACCACACGCGCGCGTAATCGCATTTGCACGACCGCGCGCCTGCGCGCGTGCGCGCACACACACACACACACACACACACACACACACACACACACACACACACACACACACACACACACACACACACACACACTTTATCAAACATCTACAATGACAGGGAAAAAGCATGTACCTTGCAAAGTACTTTTCTGTAATGTATGTTGCTAAGTAACTCGACTAATGTTGAAATGAAAAGACAGCTTTGTGTTCAACTTAATGCTTTTTTCTGGTGTCCACCATATAAACAGCAACACATGTCGCCTGTGTAATCCGCTGTTTTCAGCTATTAAAATGTTCCTTACGCGAGAAAGTACGTATCAGAGAAAGACAATTTCTCCAGATAAATGTTCAGTTCAATTCACTCGAAAGAGAGACCGAGAAAAAACATATGTATTAACCAGGTTATTTTCTGGTGTGACACTTCAGTATGGAATGAAAGAAATGTTCTTTGGTTTTAAACGTGAGTCGTGGATAGTTGGCGGCACATATTATACACAATCCTTTTGGTAATTTCACTGAATGTGTTTGATTAAAGGGGATGGAAGTTGGATTTTCTTATATGGAGAAAATGAAGTGTGCTCTGAGTAACCTGGGCATTGCCTAGATGGCATTGTGACGACCTCATCAATTGTTCACACGCTCTCTGTAATTCTTCGTCTTCTTCTTCTTCTTCTTCTTCTTCTTCTTCGTGGGCAGTCACTGGGACATCACAGTGAAGAACAGTGCAACAGGTTCGCCCAGTTCTATTGTTGGTCATGTGCCTTGGTCACTGCCAACGTTTTCTCTGTTCACTATGCAATGTTGTCAGCCCATTGTTTCGGTGGTTGTTGTTGTACTCCCAGTTCTTATAGGGCAGGGAGTACTTTAGAACGGGAACGAAGAAATGCTCTGTGTGTGTGTGTGGGGTGTGTGTGTGTGTGTGTGTGTGTGTGTGTGTGTGTGTGTGTGTGTGTGTGTGTGTGTGTGTGTGTGTGGTCAAAATGTGTTCCACTCGCCCCAGAAAAAACTACTGGGCCGATCTTTCTAAACATTTGTAGGTATGTTCATTATGGGTCATGGATGATGTCCGATGTTTTATTTTACCGTTATATTCGTTACTAACGGCTATAACGGCCCATGACGGCTTTTTATGGAATATCTCACAAAGTACTTGGCCGATCTTTCTGAAAATTTGTACGTATGTTCATTATGCGTCACGGATGATAGCCGATGTTTACCAGAATAGCCGTTACCAACGGCTGTAACGGCCCAAAACGGTTTTCCTCTTTATGGAATATCTCACGTGTATTCAAGATAGACTGGGAGTACTTTAATATGCTCTGCATCTTGTTTTTTCTTTTGTTTTGTCTTGTCCTCCAACTCCTTCACTGGACAGTTGCCTGGAGAAGTGTCTCAGTAAGACCAGAGGATCATGTTGCAGGCCACGCCAACGTAGCTTCCTGACTGTAGAAGTGTCTCAGTAAGGCCAGAGGATCATGTTGCAGGCCACGCCAACGTAGCTTCCTGACTGTAGAAGTGTCTCAGTAAGGCCAGAGGATCATGTTGCAGGCCACGCCAACGTAGCTTCCTGACTGAAGTCGGTAGATCTTTGTACGGTCCTGTGTGATGTCTGATGGTTGGACGTCCTTGTTGATGGGTGATGTGACCGGTGTATTTGATGTATGACGGTTGGACGTCCTTGTTGATGGGTGATGTGACCGGTGTATTTGATGTCTGATGGTTGGACGTCCTTGTTGATGGGTGAGTGACCGGTGTATTTGATGTTTGATGGTTGGACACCCTTGTTGATGGGTGATGTGACCAATGTAATTGATGTTTAGCATCTTGTGGTAGCATCTCATCTTTATTGCTTGGCTCCGTAGTAAGTGACAGATTTAAACTGGGATGTTGGTGACGTTTACACAGTGGTCAAGTTGTATTTACACGCTAGGTTTGGTCTTGTGGAATTAATTTAAAAGAAACATTATTGTAATTCCATCGGGCAAAGAAGGCAAACAAATTACAAGGCAAAACACGACGTGTTTCGACCTCTTTGGTCTTCTTGTGGAATGGTTTTATAAATATAACCTGGTGTGAAATCCGGAAGGCAGTGGACTTTCTCGTAAAAGACGCGTGGTATGACGTGAGTGTATGTGTGCTTTTTTACTAAATAAATACGTTGTATTCTCGAATATTTTGAATGAAAAACTATTCTAATCAGCTGTTGTTGTGATGTTGGATGGAGACTTTCTGAGGGTGTGGCCAATCCATCCCCACTTCCGTTTTCTGATTTCTGATTCTATCGAACTTGCTTGGTCTTGTTCCACAGTTCTGTGTTGGCAATAACATCTGGCCATCTGATGTTCACAATGTTTCGCAGACATCTGTCGATAAATGTTTGGAGTTTGTGGGTGTTTGTCTTTGTTGTTCGCCACGTTTCAGAACTATATAGAAGGAATAAATTAGCAGACAGCAGTAAAACTTGTATGGATGAAAAAGTGTTCTTCATTGCATTTTCTCACGTGTAACTCGTCTTGAAACAGTGACACGAGGATGCTGTGCAGATGAACATTGCCACCAAGGTGTCGACTGACATTCGCTGTATGGTTTGATGACGTATGTCCCCGGTGGGGATGACGGCTAGGAGAAATGAGTCATGCTAGCATTCTGTCTGCGGCTTTGAAGAGGTTGGTACGTGGCTGGAAAGGAACCCCGTAATTCTTCCACTCGTTCGATGTCGCCGACAGTTTGGGCACCATGGACAAGGTGCCCCGTACACACTTCTGTTCCCGCCATTGCCTCTCTCACTCCACGACCCATCCCTCTCTCTCTCTCTCTCTCTCTCTCTCTCTCTCTCTCTCTCTAATATATATATATATATATATATATATATATGTGTGTGTGTGTGTGTGTGTGTGTGTGTGTGTGTGTGTGTGTGTGTGTGTGTGTGTGTTCATTTGGATATTGTTAGTTATGGTTTTTTCTTGATGGCATGGTGTAAAAAAGCTGTAAGCCTATCCATTTTACCCTCATTAATAATATTCGTATTCTCTCTCCCATATATATATATATATATATATATATATATATATATATATATATATATATATATATTGAATTATAAACAAAGCTTGCTCTTGTGTGTGTGTGTGTGTGTGTGTGTGTGTGTGTGTGTGTGTGTGTGTGTGTGTGTGTGTGTGTGTGTGTGTGTTGTGTGTGTTGTTGTTGTTGTTGTTGTTGTTGTTGTTATTTGTTTGTTTTTTGTTTGTTGTTGTTTTGTTTGGTTTTGGGCCGGGTTGGGGGTGGGGTAGGGGTGGGGTGGGGGTGGTTTGGGTGGGGGGTGGGGGTGGGGGTGGGGGCTAGTGACGCCTATTCTGATCAAATATACACGTTACACTACCGATTAAATCCCTATCGGATGACATTTCCTGTGTAGTCGTAGAGACAGGATGTCAGTACATGTCCCTTCCGAGTCACTGACTACCATGTCCGGCCGACGACAATGCCCATCAACGTGCACACTATATACCAGCGACCCCGGCATCGATATATTTTGAGGATTTTGTTTTTCTAAACGCCGAACCCAAAAGCGATATAATGTGGTCATCAGCTAAGCAGGTGCATGACGGATCATCTATTTGGAGTCTTTTTGATAATCCATGACGGATCATCTATTTGGAGTCTTTTATGGTAATCCATGATGGATCATCTATTTGGAGTCTTTTATGATAATCCATGACGGATCATCTATTTGGAGTCTTTAATGATAATCCATGACGGATCATCTATTTGGAGTCTTTTATGATAATCCATGACGGATCATCTATTTGGAGTCTATAATGATAATCCATGACGGATCATCTATTTGGAGTCTTTTGTGATAATCTATGAGGATGGTGAGAATGAGGGTGATGCTACAGACGTTGTTGGTGCCCATATGGTCGCCGGCCCATAAAGTCGCCGCCGACCATATGGGCAGGGACTTCGGTGCCCGTACGGTCGCCAGTTGCCCATAAGGTCGCCGGCGACCGTACGGGCACTTAGTGTAGATATTTTCTGCAGTGAAATTACAGACGTGAACGACTTTGTAAATATATGACCTGTAACATGAAATGCTTCTCTCTCTCTCTCTCTCTCTCTCTCTCTCTCTCTCTCTCTCTCTCTCTCCTCTCTCTCTCTCTCTTAAGCTCCAAGCTATTTGTTCTTCTACCACTGTTACTAGCGCGAGTTTTTCTAACCTTTGCCCGTCTGTCAACGCGTCATTTACCCTTGTTGACCAAAGTTCTTCTCGAAGAACAGTATGAACGCTTTTACACTCGCGCGTGCGATTGTGGATGGCTGAGGATGGGCAAGGAAGATAGAGGGGAAGACAGATGTAGTGGTGGCGGTTCGGTTTCCCCCAGAACACATCAAGACCAATTTTCCCCCCAGGATTTTATTTTGAAAACACGGGTTAATTCACTGCTAACTTCAGGTGACAAGACTGGTAGAGATAACAATTCGGGGATGTAGAACACACACACACACACACACACACACACACACACACACACACACACACACACACACACACACACACACACACACACACACACACGCACACACACACTCGCGCGCGCGCGCGCACATACACACACACACACGTAACGCATATTGAAATAAGTCATTTATTCAAGGAATTTTTTTGAAAGCCACTCAATCAATAGTAGACCAACTATGCATTTCTTCTTATAGCTAAAGTGTCAATATGCTTCCCTCTGTCGCTATCTGTCTGTCTGTCTCTCCCTCCCCCCCCCCCCCCTCTCTCTCTCTCTCTCTCTCTCTCTCTCTCTCTCTCTCTCTCTCTCTTGTGTTTTCAAGATAGCCACGTGCTACTGTATATTACACAGATTTATTGACCTTGGGACCAACTGACCCTGGAACCAACCGACCTTGGGCCCAATGGACCTTGCAACCAATGGCATGACTGTTGCGGCACAAAGTGTCGCAACTGCACAAAGTGTCGCATGCGACACTTTGTGCAAAAGTGCGATACTTTGTGCTGAGAAGATTTGCACAAAGTGTCGCACTTTGGAACATGCGACAGTTTGTGCCGGGAAAGCCCCTTATTGTGCTAGGGACATAATGTGCACGACCCACACACTGGCTGAGTTCGAGCATTTCGGCCAGATGGTCGTACACTTTGCGGTGTTCCCACGGGTATATCTTGGGTTCATCATCGACTGATAAACAGTGAAGGTCAAAACGACGGAATGGTCTGAAAGCTGAGAACGAAGTAGTAGAAGTAGTAGTAGCAGAAGAAAACCAAGTTGCAGGAAAATGTAATAGCAGCACTTGTAGTTGGTTTTACAAATAATATTAAAAGAGAAATTATTGCTGTTGTTTCAAACAGTTCTAATATTTAGTAAACGTGCGCGCGCGCGCGCATGTGTGTGTGTGTGTGTGTGTGTGTGTGTGTGTGTGTGTGTGTGTGTGTGTGTGTGTGTGTGTGTGTGTGTGTGTGTGTGTGTTCGTTTCATGTATTGTTTTGATTGTACTTTGGTTTCTTGGTGATGGTAAAAGTAGTTTTATACACATAAGTACATAAATAAATGTCACCAAACATACCCTTTCAATTCATTATCCCTTTCTTTTGTACATGGATGGTAGAGCAGCATGTAACAAATCAGAAACAAGAAAAAGCAGAAAAACATATGTTGCAGTTGTAATGGTAGCAGTAGTAGTCTACTACTAAAAATTATTGATGACGTAAACAGTTGTAATGCAGACTAAACGTTTTTCCGGGGGGGGGGGGGGGGGGGGGGTTCGTTTTATTTCTTGTTTTAATCATCGATCAACTTCTATGTGATGATAGTAGTTTTGTAGATATGCAGTGCATAATAGAAGCAGTAGAAAGTACTGTTCAATAAATGTGACCAAACATACCCTTTTTTGTTCATTATCAATTACATTTCTATATTACTGATACAAGTAACGTGCAACAAATCAGAAACAATCAAATACAACAACCATCTACGACTAGTTTGCCATACAACAAGCATTGAAGTCGGACGGCGCGCCGCCGGAGGAGAGCGCGTGGCGCACGTGCGCATTTGGTAAACAACAGACCGCTCACTGAAAGCTGGCGACACACTACTATACGCTGGAAAACCTTCTCCTGCGAGTGGAATACGGTTGTTTGACACGGCAGTGACGGTTGTTGATGGAAATCTAAACATCCCCCGCTGGCTTCCTCCAGTCCAGCCGGCAAGCGTCTGCACAGCTGCTGGACAGGCCGCGGCGCTCAGTACTCTCTGACCATGGGCTCTGAAGAAGAATTTTTAGTTTGCGCTATTTTAATCATTTTGATCACTTGCGTACAATTGAAGATTTTTTTTTAAATCCAAGATGGTGGGTGAGACCATGAATCGCAAGGTGGGAAACGTTTGGTACATACCATTCTCTTCTCAAAGAATTACTAGAAGAAGATGCTCAAAGCAGAGTTAAAAGAAATCTCAGCTGTCTGCGTGCCAAATTCAATACAAGTGGGCGAAGGACACTGGCTGAGAGTTTCACCATTCTTTTTGTGTTTTCTACAGATGCAAGAAATGGGTTCAGAACTGTAGGCGTGAAGATCAACTGCGTACCTTCATGCAAACTGCTCTATTTGTTCTGAGCATTTTGAAGCCAATCAATTCATGGACCACACCCGCAAAAACTGTTGACTGATTTAGAGTGCAGTACCAACACTTTTCAATGTAGCAAATCCACCACCAAGAGACAACATATCCCATGTAAAGAATGTAAAACAATACCAAACAGCACCAACACTTTTCAATGTAGCAAATCCACCACCAAGAGACAAAATATCCCATGTAAAGAATGTAAAACAATACCAAACAGTACCAACACTTTTCAATGTAGCAAATCCACCACCAAGAGACAAAATATCCCATGTAAAGAATGCAAAACAATACCAAAC
>JAFLJL010018505.1:7858-17858 GCA_018398815.1 Conus ventricosus | reverse complement strand
TTCTGATATGTGACAGTGGGGAAAAGATTGAATTAAAGATACTTGCCAAAGAGGGCACGAAGAGAACAAGAGATGCCATTTTGCTTTCAGCACATGGACAAGCTGACTTGACATTATCATAGCAAAGAAATTTGGTGGCCTCGATACATGAGGGTAAATGACATTATCACAGCAAAGAAATTTGGTGGCCTCGATACATGAGGGTAAATGACATTATCACAGCAAAGAAATTTGGTGGCCTCGATACATGAGGTTAAATGACATTATCATAGCAAAGAAATTTGGTGGCCTCGATACATGAGGGTAAATGACATTATCATAGCAAAGCAATTTGGTGGCCTCGATACATGAGGGTAAATGACATTATCATAGCAAAGCAATTTGGTGGCCTCGATACATGAGGGTAAATGACATTATCAAGCAAAGAAATTTGGTGCCTCTCAGAGGTAATGACATTATCAAGCAAAGAAATTTGGTGGCCTCGATACATGAGGGTAAATGACATTATCACAGCAAAGAAATTTGGTGGCCTCGATACATGAGGGTAAATGACATATCACAGCAAAGAAATTTGGTGGCCTCGATACATGAGGGTAAATGACATTATCACAGCAAAGAAATTTGGTGGCCTCGATACATGAGGGTAAATGACATTATCACAGCAAAGAAATTTGGTGGCCTCGATACATGAGGGTAAATGACATTATCACAGGAAAGAAATTTGGTGGCCTCGATACATGAGGGTAAATGACATTATCACAACAAAGAAATTGGTGGCCTCGATACATGAGGTAAATGACATATCACAGCAAAGAAATTTGGTGGCCTCGATACATGAGGGTAAATGACATTATAACAGCAAAGAAATTTGGTCGCCTTAAATGCAGTTGAATAATTGCGAACAGTCATGTCGCCGAAACATTGACCAAGAGATGCGTTGTTTTTTTAATATTTGAATGAAACGATATTTCAAATGGAGATTCGATACTTTATGATTGTTTTAACTGTTCACTGAACACTGACTGAGATATAATGTTACGTTGAAATAAAACTATCAAAGCTTTAGGTTTGACTGATCTTTGGAGACTGCATTATGCAGCAGAAAAGAAGTTTACATGCAAGACCAAATCATGGTTTTATATTACAAAATATTGTGCATCCTTGTGTTTATTTAGACTCTATAAATAGCCCAATTTGGGATCATAAGTTTATAGTCGCAAAATCAAATGATGGTTGTAATTTTGCTAAAGGTCCAGAATCCTCGTGTTTCAACAGCAGGGTTTTTTTTTTTTAACATATTTGGTTTTTTTTTAAGTTAAACAGACCTTTAGATAGGTTTCTCAGAAGCAAAAAGCTCACAATGAAGTCAAACTTGGAGCGAATCAATTGGTCCTAAAAGCAAGAAGATCCAATTCAAATGTGTGTGAGCATGGGGTTGGGGTGGGTGGGTGGGCGTGTGTGTGTGTGTATTTGTGTGTGCGTGCGTGCGTGGGCGCGCGCGCGGGCGCGTGTGTGTGTGCGTGCGTGCGTGTGTGTGTGTGTGTTGTGTGCATGCGTGCGGACGTGTGTGTGTGTGTGTGTGTGTGTGCAAGTTTCCGGGTGTGTGTGTGTGTGTGCGCGCGCGCGTGTATATGTGTGTTGAGTGTGTGTGCGCGAGCGTAGGCGCGCTTGTGTGTGTTTGTGTGTGCGTGCGTGCGTGTGTGCGTGCGTGCGTGCGTGCGTGCGTGCGTGTTGTGTGTGTGTGTTTTACTTTTTGTACTTTGGCCTGGAGCGAAGAAGTCAGATGAACGTGTGTGAAGCACATACCGTCTGAATCAGAAGTTCGCCCGGCTTGTGGATAACAAATCAACAGGTCAAGCTGTACGTTGCTTTTCACTTTGTGCTGCAATGGCTAGCTGCCTGGGAGAGGTTTTACCCTGTACAGTATGGTGATGGTGATGAAGTCTGCAGGTGAGACAGTCTAGGTTCCACAGGTGCAGCGACCTTTCAGTGCACTTGGTAGTGAGCTGTTGCACCATGTGGCACAGTCCCTGTGACCTAAGAACTGGCTGAAGCTGACCCCTTTCAGCAGCACCGTCTCAAACAGCACTCCCACAAAGAGCATTGGGCTTTATGTTCAGCACGTTTGTCGATGAATTACAAATATGTGTCCTGTAATTAATGCACTGAGTTCGAAACCTACCGCCAAAGAAAAGCTAATTTCAAAAGGCGTTGCGATTTCTGTCATTAAAAAACAAACAAACGGTAATGCACCTCCGCCCACTTGATGCATTTATGCATACCATAGTAGCTCTGCTTTATACATACCATAGTAGGTCTGCTTTATACATACCATAGTAGCTTGCTTTATACATACCATAGTAGGTCTGCTTTATACATACCATAGTAGCTCTGCTTTATACATCATAGTAGGTCTGCTTTATACATACCATAGTAGCTCTGCTTTATACATACCATAGTAGGTCTGCTTTATACATACCATAGTAGCTCTGCTTTATACATACCATAGTAGCTCTGCTTTATACATACCATAGTAGGTCTGCTTTATACATACCATAGTAGCTCTGCTTATACATACCATAGTAGGTCTGCTTTATACATACCATAGTAGGTCTGCTTTATACATACCATAGTAGCTCTGCTTTATACATACCATAGTAGGTCTGCTTTATACATACCATAGTAGCTCTGCTTTATACATACCATAGTAGCTCTGCTTTTATATACCATAGTAGGTCTGCTTTATACATACCATAGTAGCTCTGCTTTATACATACCATAGTAGCTCTGCTTTATACATACCATAGTAGCTCTGCTTTATGCATACCATAGTAGCTCTGCTTTATACATACCATAGTAGCTCTGCTTTATGCATACCATAGTAGCTCTGCTTTATGCATACCATAGTAGCTCTGCTTTATGCATACCATAGTAGCTCTGCTTTATGCATACCATAGTAGCTCTGCTTTATACATACCATAGTAGCTCTGCTTTATACATACCATAGTAGCTCTGCTTTATACATACCATAGTAGCTCTGCTTTATACATACCATAGTAGGTCTGCTTTATACATACCATAGTAGCTCTGCTTTATACATACCATAGTAGGTCTGCTTTATACATACCATAGTAGGTCTGCTTTATACATACCATAGTAGCTCTGCTTTATACATACCATAGTAGGTCTGCTTTATACATACCATAGTAGCTGTTTCATACATACCATAGTAGCTCTGGTTTATACATACCATAGTAGCTCTGTTTTATACATACCATAGTAGGTCTGCTTTATACATACCATAGTAGCTCTGCTTTATACATACCATAGTAGGTCTGCTTTATACATACCATAGTAGCTGTTTCATACATACCATAGTAGCTCTGGTTTTATACATACCATAGTAGCTCTGTTTTATACATACCATAGTAGCTCTGTTTTATACATACCATGGTAGGTCTGCTTTATACATACTATAGTAGCTCTGTTTTATACATACCATAGTAGCTCTGTTTTATACATACCATAGTAGCTCTGCTTTATGCATACCATAGTAGCTCTGTTTTATACATACCATAGTAGGTCTGCTTTATGCATACCATAGTAGCTCTGTTTGTGCATACCATAGCTCTGCTTTATGCATACCATAGCTCTGCTTTATGCATACTATAGTAGCTCTGCTTTATACACTCCGCTTTATACATACCATAGTAGCTCTGTTTTATACATACCATAGTAGCTCTGCTTTATACAAACCATAGTAGCTCTGCTTTATACATACCATAGTAGCTCTGCTTTATAGTAGCTCTGTTTTATACATACCATAGTAGCTCTGCTTTATGCATACCATAGTAGCTCTGCTTTATGCATACCATAGTAGCTCTGCTTTATACATACCATAGTAGCTCTGCTTTATACATACCATAGTAGCTCTGCTTTATACATACTATAGTAGCTCTGCTTTATGCATACCATAGTAGCTCTGTTTTGTGCATACCATAGTAGCTCTGTTTTGTGCATACCATAGTAGCTCTGCTTTATACATACCATAGTAGCTCTGTTTTGTGCATACCATAGTAGCTCTGCTTTATGCATACCATAGTAGCTCTGCTTTATACATACCATAGTAGCTCTGCTTTATACATACCATAGTAGGTCTGCTTTATGCATACCATAGTAGCTCTGCTTTATGCATACCATAGTAGCTCTGCTTTATGCATACCATAGTAGCTCTGTTTGATACATACCATAGTAGCTCTGCTTTATACATACCATAGTAGCTCTGCTTTATGCATACCATAGTAGCTCTGCTTTATGCATACCATAGTATCTCTGCTTTATGCATACCATAGTAGCTCTGCTTTATACATACCATAGTAGCTCTGCTTTATACATACCATAGTAGGTCTGCTTTATACATCCCATAGTAGCTCTGCTTTATACATACCATAGTAGCTCTGCTTTATACATACCATAGTAGCTCTGCTTTATACATACCATAGTAGCTCTGTTTTGTGCATACCATAGTAGCTCTGCTTTATACATACCATAGTAGCTCTGTTTTGTGCATACCATAGTAGCTCTGTTTTGTGCATACCATAGTAGCTCTGCTTTATGCATACCATAGTAGCTCTGCTTTATACATACCATAGTCGCTCTACTTTATACATACCATAGTAGCTCTGCTTTATACATACCATAGTAGCTCTGCTTTATGCATACCATAGTAGCACTGCTTTATACATACCATAGTAGGTCTGCTTTATGCATACCATATTAGCTCTGCTTTATACATACCATAGTAGCTCTGCTTTATGCATACCATAGTAGCTCTGCTTTATACATACCATAGTAGGTCTGCTTTATACATACCATAGTAGCTCTGCTTTATACATACCATAGTAGCTCTGCTTTATGCATACCATAGTAGCTCTGCTTTATACATACCATAGTAGCTCTGCTTTATGCATACCATAGTAGCTCTGCTTTATACATACCATAGTAGGTCTGTTTTACACGCATTCAAAGAGAACCGAGTCAATGCTTTTGTCCGCACTATCCCTGGTCACTTTCAGACAGAAAATGAGTGTGTGCGGTCGCGCGCGCGCGCGCGCGCGCGCGTGTGTGTGTTGTGTGTGTGAGAGAGAGAGAGAGAGAGAGAGAGAGAGAGAGAGAGAGAGAGAGAGAGAGAGAGAGTAACAACCTCTCCCTGTTTCCTTCCTGAACGATACGATGTCCTCCTGGATCTTAACGTTTGAATAGAAGGAGAATCATGAAACGATAGCGTTGCACGTGCGTGAACGACAGCACGCTACCAGCCCTTGTCGAAGCAATGCGACAAGTCTTCACTCCGTCATTAACAGTGACCGACGACGAAGCCAGCCACACTAATCCATCTGACCATCTGCAGACAGATGGGGAAAATGCCACCTATGGGAAAGATTGCGTTCAAGTGGTCTTCAGTGAGATGGAGTACTTGCCTTGGGACAACCCTGACAACATTGTCAGTAGAGAGGTGGAACGAATCGCATTTCGGGTCCTGTACAATACTTTAGCAGTGCTCTTTCTGATTGGTGGTCCTGCTAACGTCATCAACATGGCGGTGTTTTACAAACAGGGTCTGAAAGATCGTGTCAACCTCTGTCTGTTTAGTTTGTCGTTGAGTGACCTCTTGTTTATGGTATATCTTATGTTTGCACTGGTGAGCGATTGCATATGCAGTTCACTACACAAGAAGAGTATGGTCCCATGACCATTTTCGTATTCAACAAAAATCTCAATGGTTTCACGGGGTTTGGGTTTGTTTCTGGGATCATATCGGCCATTATTGCCACAGAGAGGTGTGTTTGTGTCTTTCACCCCCTCAAATTCCGAGGCATTTACGTACACGCACAATGGCAGTCATTATCGTCGTGATCTTCGTCGTAGTGCCGGGACTGTTTTTCTTTGTAAATTCTCGATATCGCATCGATTGCATTTATGATCCTGTGACTAGAAAGACAGTGACGACACTAGTCGAAGGAAAATTTTACAAAGCTCACAAAAAATTCATCAATTATCTGACTCTATTGTATATGGCGGAGGTCTGCCCGGGGTTGTGCTGACACTGGTGATGACAACGACGGTAATGACGATCGTCAAATTACGTCAGATTGTGACGTGGAGATCACAAACTTCCTCGTCACTGTCTTCCCGTGAACTGGCCCTGACCAAGATGCTTGGTGGCCAATTCCATTTTATTCATTGTCTGTTTCTCCCCTGATGCTCTTAACCACCTGATCAGGAACTTCATTCCAGAAATGAGGACTGGTGGGGCGCTACCAAAATTTTTTCGTAACTCTTTTGTATATTGGTGATACCTTTGCGCTTTTCAACGCCACCCTGAATATCTTTGTCTATTATGCTATGGGTTCTCTTTATAGGAAGACGTTCTGGTCGCTCACTGGCAGAACATTTGGAATTAGAAAAAGCGACAGAGATGCCCTTGGTCAACAACAAAAAAGAGCAAAAATATGAATAATCATCGTATTAACGTGGAACTGTAGTTAGAAAGCATGCTGTCAAATATACACATGTCCACCAAATTAATGCCTCACACCCTGTATCTAATGTCATTCCTTTTCAGTTTATGTCTGTTGTTTTCTCTCATTTGCTGAATACTATGCAGTTTTCTATTTTAGGTTTTGCGATGAAATTCAATATGCCAGATCATTACCTTTGTCTGGAAACTGTCTTCATCTATCCAAAGAAAGTGCGCCATGTTAATCAAAAGGTTGATTGTGTATGTTCAATACCCCCCCCCCCCCCCTCCTTCTCCCCAGTTATCTCTTTATCTCATTAATGTTTTGAAAACAAGAAAACACACACACACCACACACACACACACACACACGCACGCACGCACGCACGCACGCACGCACGCATGCACGCACGCACGCACACACACACACACACACACACACACACACACACACACACTCGAATGTGCCAGTGGGACCAACAGAAGCGCTGTCCTCACCTGTCAAACCAACAAGCCAGAAAATAATCCTGCACCACTTCTGGAATCTTGCGCTGTGTTCACACAGGGTGCAAACAAGACGCCAAGGGACATAACTGCTCCCCAGCAGATGCTATTGTGCGATGGTGTCTGGACGTGACGCAACAGAACCTCCACAGAAGCGTCCCCTTGGGTGCCTCACCGGCAAAAAACGCCACAATCAAGGATTCTGCCGCGCGCATCCCTCAGCCCCACCAAGAATTGTAAGAGTATCTACTTAAAGTACTGACGTTCCTCTGAAGACGTCGGAGGCTGAAGCGCTCTACAAGGCTGTTTTTTCTTGAGCCTCCATTCGTTGGCATTTTCATAAACACCTTACCAGTGCACAAACCACATGGTGAGATCAGTCCTTTCTGACATCGCCGGATATATTTTCTTCTCCTTTCTGATACATTTTCAACGCAGATGACAAGGCCAGAACCTAATTCAAACTCACTGATGGACTGCCAACGTGTTATGTTACTATATAAAGCACCAAAAATGTAGGAACTACATGAAGTATTCACGTATATAGGAGTTGAAATTAAAGATGAACCAAAGAATTAAACACAGTTTCAATATCCGACCATCGATTCCTAGATTTCTTGCGACGGAGATGAGAACAAAAACAGATTTCCTGTAAACAGAAATATACCATGAAAGAAAAAAAAAAGACAGGACCTGGCATGACAAATCAAAAATGGATGACAGAACTGCTCCGAATTCAGAGACTTGAAAAAATAGTTCACGAACGAGCGCGCACGCACGCACGCAAGCGCGCACACACACACAACACACACACACACACACACACACACACACACACACACAACACACACACACACACACACACACACACACACACAGCGCGCGCGCGCATGCGCGCACATGCGCGAACGGGAAGAGATGGTGAAAACAACAACCGAAGAGACAATCATGAGATCAAAAGCAAGAAGGGCATCACGAGGAGAAAAACAGTTAGCAAGTCAAAACATTGTTGTTCTGTGGACGAGGTACTTTGTAATTAAACATGGAACAAAACTGATCACCGGTGGAGACTCTAAAGGAAGCCGTTTACATGACACAAGAAACTGCAGCATTCTACGAAAATCATATAGAGAAAGAGGATATCAAAAGTGAAGCACTACTCTGAATTATCTGAAAAAGTATTTGGAAACAAATAGGTGTAGTCATTGACTCCTGGATAAAAGGTTGTTCCAAGAAGGTAAGATATCTGCATACAAAGAAAAAAGTAAAGATATGTTTGACTAAAAATGATAAATCAAGGAAATACTTTTTAAAAAAAAGAAAAGAAAAAAGATGGAGATGTATGAATGTGAGGCTGGGGGTGGATGGGTGGTGAGGTGGGTGGATGGTGATGGTGGTGGTATGATGTGAAGAGCGCTCACGCGCTTGGGTAGGGGGAAGGAGAGGGAGACAGGCAATAGGGATCAACGACATTCTTTCAGGCATACATATATAATTGGTTGATAACGCATAGTTTATGCTTTGGTATCGTGTCGTGTATTTAACAGGTAACTACCATTGTTAACATATTTGAGAGAGAGGGGGGAGGGGGGGGGAGAGAGAGTGTGTGTGCGGGTGTATGTGGAAAACAAAATGAAAAACTAAAATAATTAAGTCCTTTGTTTCATCTATGTTGGTTCTGTTTCCGTATAATGCAACACATTATCAGAGTGAGTGTGCCAGTACACCACACATTAGTACATTAATAAACCCAGACACTTTGTATCAATTGTCAAAACACTAAAATCAGCAAACGTTTGTCCATTTGTAAGAGAAAATACAGACTATGCATGGTGTGTAAGAGATTGGTTGGGAAAAAAAACAAACAAACAAAAACAACCTAGTAGTGGAAATTGTTGTGTTTTTTTTCCCTTTTTTTTGTTTTTTTTTTGGCAGATGAAGAGGACAGTGTGAAGCACCAAAAAATGAAGAGGTGGATTTTGGCCTTAGGGAAGAAAAAAAAATCACCACCTTAGGTGCTCCATTGATCCGAGAACTGATGCCACAAAAAAAAAAAAATCAAAGACCACTTATATCTTTGAATGTGGTATACAAAACTTGTCCACGGGCGTTACAGAAGAAATTGAGACTGTATCACCAAAAATCATAAATAAGGTTGAACAGGATTCATTACCAATTTGAGTATCAGATACAATGTAATCCACAACCCCTGAGACAAAGATTTTTCAGAGATACGTTGTTTCTTTTGGCTTTGAAAATGCGTTTGATTCAGGAAGCTGGAAATTGATAGGAGAAAACACTTGCTGCATTTGGAATCGCTAGGGCTATGCAAAATTTGGGGTGTACATTTCTATAGGGATACAAATTATGGATGGGTAAAAATGAAAATGCACCCCCAAAGGGTCATCATCAAAAATTTGCAGCACGTAGACCCAATATGTCCTCTACACTTGTGCATTGAACTTATGACATGTAGAATTAGAAAAGACGATGGTGTTAAGTTCCTTAAATGATAAATGAAAAATATTCATCGCCTATCAGTGTGTCTTGAAGACCGTTGGGCGCACAGAAGACTGCAACGAGCTTCCTTCATCCCGCCCGGTTCTCAGACGCTCTTGGGCAGTTGCTGAGTGTGAGGCCAGTCCCCATGCACCGATTTTGTCCTCCCATCCTTTCTTCCCTTCTCCCTCCATTTCTCCCCCCCCCCCTCACCCCCCCCCTCCCCCCCCCCCCCCTCCCCCCCCCCCCCCCCCTCCCCCTCCTTACTCTGGTCTGGCCCTCCAGTTTAGTAATGTCTTTGTATGAGATGCCGAGAATCTTGCGGAAGCATCATCATGTCTAATTCCTGAATCCTTCCCTCACATTCAACTGCCAGAGTCCATGTCTCACAGGCACAGAGAAATGTGCAATAACCAGGGAATGCATGAGTTCTTGTATTCTAAGAACTCCCAGAACCTTATTACGACCACACAGTCG
>JAFLJL010018504.1:52500-84324 GCA_018398815.1 Conus ventricosus | reverse complement strand
AAAGCATAAATGAAAAAAAGTACCCCATTAAGGAAAAAAAAAACGTGATAAAACGATGAGAAAAAGGGAAAGATTACGATATCAAGAAATATAATGTAATGCATAGAAATTTAGATAAACAAATGGAATAGAATTCATCGAATAGTTGAAACGAAGTGTTGATGTTGCTGATGGTGATGATGATGATGATGATGATGATGATGATGATGATGATGTTGAGATTTTGATGATGATGATGATGGTGATGATGATGGTGATGATGATGATGATGATGATGATGATGTGATGATGATGTGATGATGATGATGATGATGATAAATTTTTCTACTACTGCTACTGTTGCTGCTGCTGTGCTGCTGCAGCTACTACTTCGACTAAGGTGATAATAATAGTAATAATAATAACACAGTAACAACAATGATGATGCGAATAAGGGTGATGATGGTGATGATAATACTAATACTATACTGCTATAATGATGGATGAAGGGAATCAAGATGATCAATGAGTAAAAAGCTAACAGTACCATTGAAATCACGCACGCGTGCAGTGCACGCGTGCACACGCGCGCGCGCTCGCAACAACACACACACACACAACACACACACAACACACCCCACACACACACACACACACACACACACACACACACACCACAGAGAGAGAGAGAGAGAGAGAGAGAGAGAGAGAGAGAGAGAGAGAGAGAGAGAGAGAGAGAGAGAGAATGAGAGAGAGAGAGAGACTGAGAGAGAGAGAGGGGAGATTGAGAGAGATTGAGAGATTGAGAGAGGTTGAGAGAAAAGAGAGAGAGAGAGAGAGAGAGAGAAGAGAGAGGAGAGAGAGAGAGAGAGAGAGAGAGAGGAGGAGAGAGGAGAGAGAGAGAGAGAGAGAGAGAGAGGAGAGAGAGAGAGAGAGATGGAAAGAAAGAAAGAAAAGAAACACACGTAAAAGAGGAAGTATATGTAATTGAAAAAAAAAAAAAAACGAAAATAAGAAAATGAGTGGATAGATAAGTGAGTAACGAACAGACTGACAGAGAACATGGAGAAAGCAATGAAGAGGGGAGATAATCAAACAGCTTTAACATGATACATGAGACAAACACTGAGCACTTTCAGAGCACTGTTCAGTGGTGTGTATGTCGGGCTGCCGTCGTGGGGGGTGGATAGGCGCCATGCTATTGTCAGATGTTGAGGCCAAGCGGGTATAGTGTCACGTCACTAGTCTGGCCATGAAATGAGATACCTGCGCAGTAGGCTACGTTTTAAGTTGTCACTCTGTGACTGCCACAGGGCCAGGACTTTGACATGGCTGATGTTGTGTTGGGGCATGTGGAAACCAGAAACCCTATCGGCTATGTCAGGAAAACAGAAAGTCTATCGGCTGTGTGGGAAAAAAGAAAGTCTGTCGGCTGTGTGGGAAAAACAGAAGTCTGTCGGCTGTGGGGGAAAACAGAAAGTCTATCGGCTGTGTGGGAAAACAGAAAGTCTCTCGGCTTGTGGGAAAACAGAAAGTCTATTGTTTTGTGGAAAACAGAAAGTCTATTAATTTTGTGGGAAAATAGAAAGTCTATTGGTTTTGTGGAAAACATAAAGTCTATCGGCTGTGTGGGAAAACACAAAGTCTGTCGACTATGTGGGAAAACAGAAAGTCTGTCGGCTGTGTGGGAAAACAGAAAGTCTATCGGCTGTGTGGGAAAACAGAAAGTCTATCGGCTGTGTGCGAAAACAGAAAGTCTATCGGCTGTGTGGGAAAACAGAAAGTCTGTCGGCTGTGTGGGAAAACAGAAAGTCTGTCGGCTGTGTGGGAAAACAGAAAGTCTGTCGGCTGTGTGGGAAAACAGAAAGTCTCTCGGCTGTGTGGGAAAACAGAAAGTCTATTGGTTTTGTGGGAAAAAAGAAAGTCTATTAATTTTGTGGGAAAATAGAAAGTCTATTGGTTTTGTGGGAAAACAAAAGTCTATCGGCTGTGTGGGAAAACACAAAGTCTGTCGACTATGTGGGAAAACAGAAAGTCTGTCGGCTGTGTGGGAAAACAGAAAGTCTATCGGCTGTGTGGGAAAACAGAAAGTCTATCGGCTGTGTGCGAAAACAGAGTCTGTCGGCTGTGTGGGAAAACAGAAAGTCTGTCGGCTGTGTGGGAAAACAGAAAGTCTGTCGGCTGTGTGGGAAAACAGAAAGTCTATCGGCTGTGTGGGAAAACAGAAAGTCTATCGGCTGTGTGGGAAAACAGAAAGTCTATCGGCTATCTCGGAGAATATGGACTAGTGTAAAGATGACATGGTGGAGGGGGGGTGGGAGGAGAATATGGACTAGTGTAAAGATGACATGGTGGAGGGGGTGGGGGGGTGGGAGGAGAAATATGGACTATTGTAAAGATGACATGGTGGAGGGGGGGGGGGGGGGTGGGAGGAGAATATGGACTAGTGTAAAGATGACATGGTGGAGGGGGTGGGGGGGGGGGAGGAGAATATGGACTAGTGTAAAGATGACATGGTGGAGGGGGGGTGGGAGGAGAATATGGATAGTGTAAAGATGACATGGTGGGGGGGGGGGGGGGGGGGGGGGGGGGGGGGGGGGGGGGAGGAGGAGGAGGGAGGGCGGGCAATGCAGGGTAGGTTTAGGGGTCGTCCAGTCAACTTTGACCTTTCACGCTGTATGAGGTTAAACTGTTCAACTTTGACCTTTAACGCTGTATGAGGTTAAACTGTTCAACTTTGACCTTTAGCGTTGTATGAGGTTAAACTGATCAACATTGACCTTTAACGTTTTATGAGGTTAAACTGTTCAACTTTGACCTTAACGTTTTATGAGGTTAAAACTTCAACTTTGACCTTTAACGTTGTATGAGGTTAAACTGTTCAACTTTGGCCTTTAACCCTGTATGAGGTTAAACTGTTCAACTTTGGCCTTTAACGCTGTATGAGGTTAAAACTGATCAACATTGACCTTTAACGTTTTATGAGGTTAAACTGTTCAACTTTGGCCTTTACGTTGTATGAGGTTAAACTGTTCAACTTTGACCTTTAACGCTGTATGAGTTAAACTGTTCAACTTGGCCTTTAACGCTGTATGAGGTTAAACTGTTCAACTTTGACCTTTAAACGTTTTATGAGGTTAAAACTGTTCAACTTTGGCCTTTAACGTTTTATGAGGTTAAACTGTTCAACTTTGGCCTTTAACGCTGTATGAGGTTAAACTGTTCAACTTTGGCCGTTAACGCTGTATGAGGTTACAATGTTCAACTTTGGCCTTTAAAGCTGTATGAGGTAAAACTGTTTGCAATAGAAATAGTTGGGCTAAACATATCAAAAGTCTCGAGAAACGTAGGTGAATATATGGACTTTTTGCAATAGAAAAAAAGATCAACTGTTTGATATTCCTTGAATAGTTGGGCTAAACATATCAAAAGTCTAGAAAAAAACAGGTGGAAATGAATATATGGACTTTTATTTTGCAATAGAAAAAAAATCAACTGTTTTATATTCCCTAAATAGTTGGGCTAAACATATCAAAAGTCTCAAAAACATAGGCAGAAATGAATAAATTATATGGTGGATGCCTAAAGATAGTACCCCCATCGCAGCTTCCGCCGTCATGAGAAAAATGCCATGTGTATTTCGAAAGTGTAATCTGGACTTTTTGTTTTGTCTGAATCAACTTCAATTTCTAAGCAAAAGCACACATGGAAAGAGTAATATTTCAAAACTCCTACATAAATCATCAAACACCGATAAATGAGAAAATCATTAAAGCGGTTTGGTAGAATGATACTTTCTTTTCAATTTAACACCGAACATGCATAACACGCCTCTCTTTCAGAACGTAGAATGATAATCCTTCACGTTAAATGTCTTTCTAGTCTAAAACGCTCAAACTTTATTAAAACACTCACTTCTCTTAAAAACTTCATCACAGCCAATGGTAGTATGGAACAAAGTTCCCAATGAATCAGCTGTGTAATGCTTATGTTGCGTCGAACATCAATTTTGCCAATCTGCGTTTTTTTTTTCCCATTAATTCTACCTCTCATAGTCTAGACGTTTAGTATGTGCATTGCATCATTACATAGATCATGCTAATACACTATAACAGTCTATTGCAAAAATTTTAACCTCATGAAAAGAATTCACTGGACTAGGGTAAGAATGGCGAGGTCGACCGCCAGAGACAACAGATGTTATCAAGAGGTCGGTGTGGAGGGGGGGAGGGGGGGAGGGGAGGGAGGCGGGCGGTGGGGGAGGGGTGGAAAGAAGAGGCTGGAAAACTGGCTGGGCGGTGGGGGTGGGTGTTGGGCGTGGAGGGTACGGAAAGGGACGGAAGGAGGGGGGGGGGGAGTTTGCAGAGAGGGTAGAGGGTGCGGGTGAGGTGGAGGGGAGCAGGGTGGGACAGGGGGGAAGGAAGGGAAGTAATTCAATATGTCAGAGTGACGAGCTGAGGAGGGGAAAGAAGTCAGGCCCTCAGTTGGCTTCTCCCAGAAGACCTTATGATTCTAAAGCAATGATCTCAGTACTAATTTTTCAGATGAGACGAACTACCAGGCCCTGTATGTGACAGGCGCCTTCCCCACGTTAGAAGACCTCATGGCGAGACAGCAGCCCCAGTCTCAATATCAGAGAAATAACAGGACACACACAGACCAACAGACAAGGACTGGGGGTGACCAAAACTGAATGGTGGTCAAAGGCCAAAGGAAAAGAGAAATAACAGGACACACACAGACCAACAGACAAGGACTGGGGTGACCAAAACTGAATGGTGGTCAAAGGCCAAAGGAAAAGAGAAATAACAGGACACACACAGACCAACAGACAAGGACTGGGGGTGACCAAAACTGAATGGTGGTCAAAGGCCAAAGGAACAGGACACACACAGACCAACAGACAAGGACTGGGGGTGACCAAAACTGAATGGTGGTCAAAGGCCAAAGGAAAAGCCAAAAGAGACATGATATTCAGGAGATGAGAAAAGAAGAAGACCAAAAAAGACTCCAAAAAGCAGTCCAGCAGAGCCAGCAAGGGCAATGGACAACGTGGGGAATGCACTCCAAAGAAGTCTCACTTGGAATGACATTTGGCACATGGCCCCTCTCAGGATCAGCTTCATTCTCAGATCTGCATATGACCTTCTGCCCTCAAATGCAAACCTGGTGAAGTGGGGGAAAACAGACGATCCTGCATGCCCCCTCTGCCATGAAAAACAAACAGTGGAGCATGTCCTAAGCTCATGTAAAGTAGCCCTGGCTCAAGGAAGATACACATGGAGGCCCAACCAAGTGCTCAAAGAGATTGTACAAGTAGTCTGGGCTAGTACCAACACCACAAAAGGGAAAATCAGGACTCCAAAAGCACCAGCAACATTCTCCACGGCAGGAGGCGGCAAATCATGGCCGCTAGGGGGTTTGTAGGAACGTCTGCATACAGCCTCATGGAACAGCTCTCAGTTGCAGGGAGGGAAAAAACCAGAGCCCTGAAAGCAATGGCAGAAGCGACAGAGAGGTGTTCAAGCTGGATCTGGTCAAAGAGGAACAAAAGTGAACATCATAAGGCTTAAATTTCCTACAAATATCAGGTGTCCCTGTGGCTCAGTGGTTAGAGCGCGAGTCATTAAGTGGAAAATGAGCATGTCCAGGGTCATGGGTTCGAATCCCAGCCATGGCTCGTCCCAAGATGGGAAAAAAAGGGGCAGCAGAGGGACATCCGGAGTCATGAAGCGGGTGTGGCCCAACTCCCCTAGAGTGTCAGGAGATAAGGGCCGAAACACTTGCTTGAAGGGGCTTCTCTTCTGAGGACCCTCTGCTGCCACGCTCTCCACGAGTTTCTTTCTACCAGGTCATGTATGTGACAGGCACCGTGCCACGTTAGAAGACCTCATGCAAGACAGCAGCTCCAATTTTTCGTGACGATGGTCAGCGATTCGCAATCATTGTGATCATGATGTTATCAAAGCTGAGTAGAAAAGAAAAGTATCTGTGTGAGTCGCCGTGAGAACATGGTATCCCTGTCTTCTGCACGATGTTCAAGGCAAAATACAGTGCCGTGTCATATGACGTCAATGCATGGAGCCATGACGTGACAGGCGTGTTGACGTCATATGTGACGTGCCGTCAGTGGAGTGGTGATTTGACATTGACTGTCCTCAGTGGTGATTTGACATGGACTGTCCTCAGTGGAGTGGTGAATTGACATGGACTGTCCCAGTGGAGTGGTGATTTGACATGGACTGTCCTCAGAGGAGTGGTGATTTGACATGGACTGTCCTCAGTGGAGTGATGATTTGACATGGACTGTCCTCAGTGGAGTGGTGATTTGACATGGACTGTCCTCAGTGGAGTGGTGATTTGACATGGACTGTCCCCAGTGGTGATTTGACATGGACTGTCCTCAGTGGAGTGGTGATTTGACATGGACTGTCCTCAGTGGAGTGGTGATTTGACGTGGACTGTCCTCAGTGGTGATTTGACATGGACTGTAACCAGTGGAGTGGTGATTTGACATGGACTGTCCCCAGTGGAGTGGTGATTTGACATGGACTGTCCTCAGTGGAGTGGTGATTTGACATGGACTGTCCCCAGTGGAGTGGTGATTTGACATGGACTGTCCCCAGTGGAGTGGTGATTTGACATGGAATGTCCTCAGTGGAGTGGTGATTTGACATGGACTGTCCTCAGTGTGATTTGACATGGACTGTCCTCAGTGAGTGGTGATTTGACATGGACTGTACTCCTCAGTGGTGATTTGACATGGACTGTACTCAGTGGAGTGGTGATTTGACATGGACTGTCCTCAGTGGAGTGGTGATTTGACATGGACTGTCCTCAGTGGAGTGGTGATTTGACATGGATTGTCCTCAGTGGTGAGGGGAGGGGAGGGTTGGTCATCCCCCTACCACTTACAGTAGGAGAACAGTATAGAACATTCGAAATGCCCTTCGTTAGCCGTTAGGGTTGTTGTATGTGCGCCTACAAGTTGATTGACAAAGCGCTTATGTGGAACCCGTTAACTTCATGTTAAGACTATTTCATTTACCCACGACCAGACGACATCACCAGCAAATAGAACTGTCATGTCGCAACACAAAACAGGGTCATGTCGATACGTTTCCTGTGTAAAGACAATATTGATAGAAAATGGTCTGTGTGTGTGTGTGTGTGTGTGTGTGTGTGTGTGTGTGTGTGTGTGTGTGTGTGTGTGTGTGTGCGTGCGTGTGCGTGTGCGTGTGTGTGTGTGTGTGTGTGTGTGTGTGAAATCAATTCAAGTCAAAATTGACTTTATTGAGGGTTAAAGAATAAACTTTACAGCAAATGTTTCACCCTGCCCTCACCCCCCCCCTCTCTCTCTCTCTCTCTCTCTCCTCCCTCTCTCTCTCTCCTCTCTCTCTCTCTCTCTCTCTCTCTCTCTCCTCTCTCTCTCTCTCTCTCTCTCAGAACAGGGGGCTACTATCAACAAACCAAGTGAAACAGAGAATGAACAGGCGAAATTATGTGACGCACATGGGGATCCAGGAAATACCCATGGGACACAGACATACAAAATACACACTCAGCACAGCCCGTCATCTTCTCATACAGCTATCAGGACAGACAGACAGGATGGTGAGCGGTCAGAACAACAGATAGCAACTCCGTCTGTTGACACAAACAATACGACGAACGCCGACAGTGATGTGGCACTTTCAAATCCTGGTGTTCAGGGAGATGACAACCAACAGAAACAGCGCCTAAAGAAGGGAGAATCCAGGCCAAGGGATGCGAGTCAGAACACTATACTGGACAGTTTTCAAACGTGCACAGTCCAAGGAACGTGGCAGGGACATTATGGAAAGGGGACGCACAAGGTCCCGCGCCAAGCTTAATTCTTTTTCCAAATAGGATATCGGCCGGGCCTTGAAAGTTGAACAGAAAAACGGTGGTGCAAACTTTACTGCAAAGCAGTCCATAGAAAATAATTCTCCTCAAGAAATACCTAAAAATAATAGCACTTCAATCAAGTTTCTAAACTTTAATGTAAATGGTTTGCTTTCTAAGTTGGAGAACAACGATTTTGTAAGTTATATCAAATCACATGATTTTGTGTGTTTAACTGAAACGTTTTGGTGTGAATTTCGAATCCTCACTTTTCAATGATTACGTGATTTATAATTCACAAGCAAAGAAGCTTTCCCACCAAGGACGATATTCAGGAGGAGTAATTGTTTTAATTAAAAAAGACTTTTCTAGTTTTGTTACACGGATTGATTATAAGTCTGAAAATACGGTCATTTTGAATATTGATAAGAAGCTGTTCGATAGCGACATGAATGTATTTTGGATGTGTACATATATACCTCCAATGGAGTCATTGATAAGAAGCTCTTCGATAGCGACATGAATGTATTTTGGATGTGTACATATATACCTCCAATGGAGTCATTGATAAGAAGCTCTTCGATAGCGACATGAATGTATTTTGGATTTGTACATATATACCTCCAATGGAGTCATTGATAAGAAGCTCTTCGATAGCGAGATGAATGTAATTTTGGATGTGTACATATATACCTCCAATGGAGTCAAATGCCTGGGGAAATAACACGAATGGGTTTGGCTTGGAACCATTAGAACAATGTTTGTTGGATTTGTATGAATCATACAATTTTTATGTGTTATTATCTGGGGACCTTAACGCAAGAACAGCTTCGAAAAATAATGTCGGCATCGATGTTGATGACAATTTTATAGAGAACTATGACCAGTCGCCATATTGTAGAACTTCACACGATGAGATCTGAAAATGTATTTGGTGATCAGTTGTTAGAACTATGCAACTCTTTGGACCTTGTTATTTTGAATGGGCTTTGTGAACATGGTTTCGATGGTAGTTACACCTTTATATCCTGTTTAGGATGCAGTACTGTTGATTATTTTGTTATGTCTCAAAACTTACTTGATGCACAATATGGCATGTCACTCGTTGTTGAAGATTCTGTCGAATCTGATCACTTGCCAGTTGTACTTTCTTTTCCTTTGACCATCCCAAGCAAAAGCGGCAAACATGAAAGTAAGAGCAATTCTTTTATCGAAAAACATGTTTGGGATAAACAAGGTGAACAAGACTTTCTAGAGAATCTGAGAAAAACAGACATTCATGATAGATTACAACGGGCGGACGCCATTTTGGAAGATGATGTTGATGGTGCAATAGATCTTTTTGTAAGTTGCCTGCTATCGGCTAGCAGCTCATGTACAGAAAGTCTATTTGGTTGCCTCACCGAAGTCTTCAGAATGGTTTGATGAGGAGTGTCGACAAGCCAAACGTTACAGTAAACGTGCACTCAGAATTTTCAGAAGAACTAGAAAAATAGAACACAGATTACAGCATGTACAAGCAAAGAAAAAGTACAAAAATTTGCTGAAGTTTAAAAAAAGAAGTTTTTAAACGAAGGAAGGCCGAAATGTTAGCGTCAAATATTTCTGATTCATCCAATTTTGGAAACAGTTAACCGAAATGGGGTGTGGGAAGCAAAGAGCAAAAAATGCAAATGACATTTCAATTGATAAATGGTACGATCATTTTAAAAATGTATTTTCAATTGATGATAGTAATTCGGATGGTGAACATTGTGACAACATTGATTTGACTGAGCACGAAGAGCACGTGCTAAATGCTGAAATCACCGAAGGTGAAATTTCAATTGCTGTGAACAAATTAAAGTCAGGTAAGGCATGTGGATCAGATGGAGTCATTTCTGAAATGCTGAAGGCTGGAAGTGCAATTACTATTCCCTTTTTGAAAAGGCTTTTCAACAATATATTTGCAAAAGGCATTTATCCTAAAGTTTGGGCAAGGCTATCATTATCCCAATTAACAAAAAGGGAGATACAGAGAATGTAGATAACTATAGAGGTGTATCCTTATTAAGCTCAATTTCCAAATGCTATAGCTATTCTAAATAGCTATTCTATACGCATGGCTTGAAGATAACAACCTGATCTCTGAAAGTCAAGCTGGTTTTAGGAAAAACTATTCTACAATAGACCAAATCTACTGTCTTTATTCTATGGTTCAAAAATGCTTGTCTCAGCGTGGTAAAAAGCTTTATGTTGCTTTTGTAGACTTCAGAAAAGCTTTTGATTCCGTAAGACACGATAAGTTATGGCAGTGTATTAGAAACCAAGGCATTAAGGGGAAATTCATCTGTTCTTTAAAAGCAATGTATAGCTCATTAGTATCTTGTGTAAGATCCAACTTTGAATATTCAGACTTCTTTGACTGCCCAGTGGGAGTCAGACAAGGGTGTGTGTTGAGTCCAACGCTATTTGAAATGTTATTAACCAGTTAGCGAATCACTTATCTGAAAATGGTAGACATGGCATTCATTGGTACCTGGCCTGATGGAACTGTTTATTCTGCTGTTTGCAATGACATTGTTCTTTTAGCATCTACGCCAGTTGGTCTGCAAAACCAGCTAAACGTGCTTCAGACATGTTGTACCAATATGAAAATGAAAGTTAACACGGACAAAACTAAGTCATGGTCTTTAGAAAAGGGTTTTTTTTGGGTAAAAGTGACCAATGGTTATTTGGCAATACTAAATTAGAAGTAGTAAACAAATACTGTATCTGGGTTTCATTTTTTCCACTAAAATCAGCCCGAGGATCGGCACTGAACATTTGGTTGCCAAGGGGAAAAAAGCTATGTTTAATCTAGTAAGGGCTTTCCAGAAAAATAAGGATATTAGTTATCAGATCTATTTTAAGATTTTTGATGCCAAAATTAAACCAATCTTATTATATCATCTGAAGTTTGGGGCCTTAACCGTTTGGAACGCCTAGAAAAGATTCATTTGATTGCATGCAAACGTTTCTTGGGTGTCCCAAGTAAGACACCAAACAAAATGGTATATGGGGAACTGGGAAGATATCCGTTATATATCAACTCCTATATATGTGCTATGAGATATTGGTTTAATCTGCTTAGAATGGACCAACAAAGGCTTCCTCGTCAAGCATACGAAATGCAGTTAACTCTAGATCAAAACGTAAAGAAATGCTGGGTGACAAAAATAAGAGAATTGCTATGCGAGACTGGGTTTAATTTTGTATGGCTACAACAGGGTGTGGGTGATGTTCGCGGATTCTTGGCCATTTTTAGGCAAAGACTAGTTGATATTGTTTACTCAAGAATGGGCAGGATCTATAAGAAACAGGAAAGGTACGCGTGTTACAAATCGTTCAAATCTATTGTTGAACGAGAAATGTACCTTTGTAACATTGATATATATTGTTTTAGGGTTGCTATGTCTCATGCTAGACTGAATGTTCTACCTCTGAACAATAATCTTCATAGGTTCAGTGATAATTCTTATGACAAAAATTGTCCTTATTGTGTTAAGATCGAATAGGAAGTTTCCGAGGAGTTTATCATATACTTATTTATGCTCTTGTTCTTTGTGTTCGAATCTTATATTTATTTCTTGTTTCAAATTTGTAATGCGCAGGCTTATGTCCCGACCCGTTTCCTCGTCCCCTTGTCCCTTTCACACACCCCCCCTCCCCCCGCCCCCCCCCCCCCCTTTTCCACTTGAATGATGGCCCGTGGCCGATGTTCAATAAAACATTTTCGTTCGTTCGTTTCTCTCTCTCTCTCTCTCCTCTCCTCTCTCTCTCTCTCTTCTCTCTCTCTCTCTCTCTCTCTCTCTCTTCTCTCTCTCTCTCTCTCTCTCTCTCTCCTTCCTCTCTCTCTCTCTCTCTCTCCTCACTCTGTGTGTGTGTGTGTGTGTGTGTGTGTGTGTGTGTGTGTGTGTGTGTGTGTGTGTGTGTGTGTGTGTGTGTGTGTGTTGTGTGTGTGTGTGCACGAGCGCGCATGTGTGTGGTGTGTGTGTGTGTGTGTGTGTGTGTGTGTGTGTGTGTGTGTGTGTGTGTGTGTGTGTGTGTACGTGCGTGCGCGCGCTCGCGAGTGCATACATGCATCCGCACGTACGCACATTCATGTGTGATATCCACTCTTGTTACAAACGTTTGTGTGTTTACACTGATTCTATCTCTTTTCCTGTATATACAATTGTCGCAGTGTTCTATAACCATGGGTCTTGGTCTGTATTCCACTTTTGTCAGCAGCTTATTTGATTCTGGCGATAAAACCATCAGTGGCAGTCCGCCCCTCCCCCCCCCCCTCTCTCTCTCCCTCCCCTCTCTCTCTCCCCACCCTCTCCCTCTCTCCCTCTCTCTCTCTTAGTCTGTCTGTCTTTCTCGCCTGCGCACTCCCTCCCTCTCTCTCTCTCTCTCTCTCTCTCTCTCTCTCTCCTTCTCTCTTTCTCTTTCTCTCTGTCTCTATCTTTTTCTGCACCCCCCTCTCTCTGTTCTCAATCTGTGTGTGTGTGAGTCTCTCTCTTTGTCCTCTCTCTCTGTCTGTCTGTCTGTCTGTCTCTTTCTCTCTCTTCTCTATTTCTCTCTCTCCTCTTCTCTCTCTTTTCCTCTCTCTCTCTCTCTCTCTCTCTCTCTCTCTGTCTCTGTCTCTACTCAGGCAAGCGTTCCCAGTGCTTCACTGCAGGCCTCCTCCATTCTTCCTCCCCTTGGTCAACACCCCCTTAAGGACATGGCGTCACGATCCACGGCCAATCTTCGCCTCTCCTGCCGTCAAGAGGGGATCAGTTACCTAGACAACACCCCTTCCTTCCTCGCCAGATCTGGGGCGCCAAAGAAAGCCATGTACCGAGACAGACTACATCCAGTTCCTATGGCTGCAAAGTCCTTGCCTCCAACATCTGTCCCACTAATAACCACAATACCCAACCATCCAGCTACATCAGGCCCACCACACACAGAGCAAGAAGGGACCGTCTTGCAACACAAGACGCCCCTGTGACCACTAACAGTCCCCCTAGCTATGACTATGAAACTGATTTCCCAGCGAACACTCCCCAAATCCCAACTCTCGCAGTGTGTATAGTATACTAGTCGGCAATCAACACCCTACAAAGCAACCCCTTCTACAGTTCCCACCCGCATGGATTCCTTTTCTTCCCCAGTGAATAGAAATGACAAACAGCAATGTAAAGAGTACAGAAACGTGACCTGCACCCTCCACCCACATAGCACATCACCCCCTGCCCTGTCCAAACCACACACCTAGCAGCAACCAACACACCCCACCTCCAAACACATCTCAGCTGCAACCTCACACAACACATCTTGGCTACAGTTTCCCAGCACAGCACAACTGCCACCCATCTAATACCCCATACAATCCACCAACTCCAAACAATGCCCACCTTACACTTCACAATACAACACTCCTGCTACCACCCAACACATTACACTTCCAACCCCCCACCATCACACACATCCTACAGCAGTCAGTACAACCCCAGAGAACAGTATTTTACCAATCCTGACTCACTTGCTCAACCACCGTGTTTTGGGCGAAAGTGGCCTTAAAGCCGCCTTTTCCTGTGGCGGAAGAGAGAGAGAGAGAATCACCGGCAGACAGACAGAGAAGAGAGAGACAGAAGAGAGAAGACAGACAGACAGAGAGGCGGCAGACACACACACACAGCATTTTATGGCACGGCTTGCGCAGACAAGCGACCCTCGCACACAGTGCATGGCTCGCCACAACCTGCGACCAAAAAATCAATAAAGCACACCTGACGGCCCGTTGGAACTGCTGCGAGACCACGCGGCGTCGCCACACCCGATGACGAGACGGCTTGTCAGTTCTAGTCATGTTTACTTCGCATAAGCCTCTTATCAAATCAAGTGCCGAGCTTAAATCACGTGACACTTTGTGTTGTGCCCACCATACACAGCCGCCGCCATTTAAATTCGACCGGTGGGCTGTAAAGACGTTTCAGAGAGAACTTGTGTGTGTTAAAAACATGGCGAGTCAGGGAAGTGATATTTCAATGTTTTCTGCCAGTGCTGGAAGTGACACTAATATTACTCAAGAAATGGATGAAGTGTTGTTATCTTCGCAAGGAAAACTTTCCGATCAACAAACCGATCTTGTGAAAAAATACATTGTTTATCATGAGGCCATGGCAAAGTTTTTGACAAAGAAATTGAGCGGCGAGCCTTGTTCTCCTCCCTCAAAGCCAAAAGGAAGCATTTCGTTTTTGTTTCCTCAACAAAAAACGGAACTCTCAGTTGAAGATCTTGACAAATATTTGAAAACACAGCTTTGTGAGCTGCCTTCCGATCCATTTGATGAAACCAAAATCTTTGAAACTGTTCAAGAAAATGACCCCCATCTTACACCGGGCTTGTTACTCAGTGAAAGATAGTGAAAAAGAAATCTCTTTCTCAGGCTCTTTTTTTAGGGAATTGGCTTCAGAAAGCAAAGACAATTTTGAAACAGTCAAAAAACAAAAAACTGGGAGTCCTATCTGAAAGAAGATTTGCTGGTTGAGCCAACTCGCGTAAGAAGACTAATTGAAGTGTCATTTTGTTTTCTATCTTATCCAAAATTTCACAAACTTGCGATTTCTTTCAACGAGTTATACAGCAAACGAAAACTCATTCGAAATACATACAATCCAACCCCAACTTTAAAGCATTCTGGCATGATACACATGTCGTGTTAGAACCTGCATGGCAGGAGTAATTGAGCACTTCCACAGCGGTAGTTTTACTAGCGCCCAACAAAACTAGGCCAATCGGCAGACTTTGCCGATTGACCTACAAAGCCCACCTCTACCCCGCCTACTGGAGCGTCGGGTTTGTTTAGAGGCAGGGTTGTGTGGCCGTGCGCGCGGCTGTAAGACCACTGCAGGCCTACCACTGACGTAAGATCTATTTTTAAATACTGCTCGCAGGAGCGGTCGGGGTTGTTTAGAGTTGGCTGCCTTGAATTTCCACCAAGCACTTCATGACTTTGTATATATTGCTGTGATTACTGGCTTCACTGCTTCGCTTCAACGTCCTGCTTCAACTTTTTGGCTGCCTTCGGCGGCCACAGAATGTACTTTATTCAACTGTCTTGTTTATTAAATCAAGCTTTTGATAAATGCACTTGGTGGCTGCTTTGAATAATCTTCAGTTGACAGAGAGACTGGCAGCCGTCTGATTTACGGCGCTTAAGCGCCAACCATAAAACCCTTTCCCCATTTCTCTATGCAAGCACTTCCTTATTTTTTAAATGTTTGTGCGTGTGTGCTGTTATTGTTGTTGTTTTGTTGTTTTACTGATAATAACTATATTATATTCTGAACATTCGTTTCAAAGGTGCGCGCACACACACGCACGCACGTCCCCCCACCCCCACCCCACGCACGCACGTCCCCCCACCCCCACCCCGCCCCACGCACGCACGTCCCCCCACCCCACCCCACCCCACGCACGCACGTCCCCCACCCCCGCCCCCACCCCACGCATGCACACTCAAGTCATCCACAAGTTCTTAACTGAAGTTGCCCCAAGCCACTTCTAAGTCATCCTCAAGTTCTTACTTAAGTCATTCTTAAGTTGTCCTTAAGTCATCCCCAAGTCACCCCAAGTTACTTCAAGTTCTTAATAATTCTTAATTAAGTTCTTGATTAAGTCACCTCAAGATCATAACTAAGTCATCCTCTAAGAACAACCAAGTTCTATAATTATCAAAAAAAATACAATCTATGTTTTTATCTTAAATAGTAAATGTCTAAGATAGTACACACACGCCTCAAAAAACGCGTTATCGTTGAGATGTCTTGCTCAGCGTTCTCTGCATAAATCTTAAGGAAGGTTTACATCCGAAGCAACCGCATTGATTACAATTCTGGTCTATGGAAATGTCTTTATAGACTCCATGTCTTTATTTATTGACTTCATCATTTTATAATACGCCATGATCTATTTTTATATAAAAAATATTAAAATTAAGTTCTTAAAATATTATTCCATTATAAATGGATCAAAATGATGCTTTGTTATTGGCGGTTTTGGCGTGCAGTTGTCTTTTTCTGTATTTAACGGTTCAGGTTGTTTTAACTTCTTTCGTTTCTGTTGCCATTGTGTATATATTTTTATAGCCATAATAACTGCCCCCAACAGCAGCAAGGGCGCCAAAAATGGCAACAGTTTTAAGTTCATATTCCATGAAGACTTTGGGCCCTTGAATCACATGGAGTTTTTATAGCTGGCATTGAATCAACTTGTTCTGGCGTTGGCGGTGTTATGTTTTCATGATGAGTCATATTCTGTAACATTAATTTTTTTTGTCTGTTCCACTCTGCTAATTTTTTTCCTGCTTCAACACGCCCAGGATTTTTAATGGTCTCCACCTGATTCAGCGTTTTCTGCTGATTTTCTAGCTTGGTTACTTTCTCCACCTGATTCTGATTCTGATGATTTTCCGACTCGTTCATTTTGAAGGGAAATAAAATCTATATGATTAAAAGTTATTATCCCATGATTAATGGCGATAACAATGTTCCAAATCTGTAGTATAGATCACACCCTAGAGACTCTAATGACTTTGTTAAAACTGGATCTTGCGTTAAATCATACGTAAGATCTTGTTCAGAATCAATGGGAGCAAATCTACTGACTAGTTTAGTGTACAAACTAAGAACCGTTTGCCCCACACTTTTCACCATTCTAGACCCCAGCTGCGCTTCATACTGTTATGATACTTTAAAATGTCTTGTGGCGACATCTGTTGAATCTGTTCAATGCTGAATTCAGTTCCGAGGAAACTGTTTTGTTTTCCCACATGCTGCCAAAGAATACAGCCTTTCCTTTTTGGGCATAATAGCTTGATCATCAACTTGGTCATTCATAAGTTCAGGAAGGTTTAGGCTGCCTTGTAGCTGTAGGAGATCATCGCTGTTCATGTTTTTTATTAAATTATAATTATTTTATTTTCTAAAAATGAGCACCGAAAAAAACTGTTGCTAACCTTGTATACCATTCTGCTGTTATTGGAGGGCTAAGTGTAGATACTCAATGCTTGGTAAAAGCTTGTTAAGAATTAAACCAGCAGATCTTGGCAAACTAGACTTTGAGGATTCAGCAAAGCTGATTGCTATCATTGCAGCTTCGGTTGCCACAAAAGATTTTCTAGTTAAGCAAGGAATAATTCCAGAGAATATAAATATGTAAAAAAAAATACATTTATAAAAAATGGCTTCACTCGCAATAATGATAGGCGGCGCTGTGGTGAATGCGCTTGCTTTTAGCGGCAGTAATTTTGCATTTAGTAAACTGGGGAATGGCGGCGAGAGAAAAAGGCATAACAAGCTATGGAGGAACTAGCAGCTGCACAAGACGCCTATGAAAGGCAGAGACCTTGAGCAGTTAGATTTTATTAATGACACACTGAAAAGACAGGGGCATGCAGCTTACCACATTTAAAAATGTTGATCAAGCAATAAAAGAATATTATCTTAGTAACAGGCAAACCAGTCCAGACATTGCCCCCACCAAAATTCAGTGACTTTTATCAACCATCAGAAAAAACAAAAGATGCAAGAAATCGCGTTATTGTCGTTGTATAGACCGTTGTGATATTTTGTTGCACATAATATTGGCTGAAATAAAAAATGAACAAAAATCTATTATTCGCCCAAAGGATATTGGAAGGGCATCACAGCAATTAAAAAGCTAAGCCAAGCAGCGGGAGTTAGTGAACAAACCAGCAAAGGAATGGTTATCTAAACAAGCGATTTGGCAAATTTATTTACCTGCCCCTAGACGAATACAGAGACCACACTTTGTTAATACAATACCGAACGACACCCATCAAATGGATCTTCTGTATTTACCCTCTGATAGGATTAGACGAAAAAAGATTTAAGTACGCACTCACAGTCATTGACATGGCTTCAAGATACAAAGATGCAGAACCATTAACACAAAAGAGTGCTTCTGCTGTTGCTGTTGCCATACAGCTGATATACCAACGAGGCCCACTACTTATCCTCGCATGATTCAAGTCGATGACGGAAAAGAATTTAAAGGGCAAGTGAATCAATTATTGTTGAAACATAGAGTTACCATTAAAAGAGGCATTCCAGGAGTTCATAGATCACAGGCTTTAGTCGAAAACTTAACAAACAGTTAGCTGAAAGACTTTTTTCCTACCAGTATCACAGAGAGCTGATTGACAATTCTCGCAACACAGAATGGGTTAGAAGACTGCCCTCAGTTTTGCGCGCAATGAATAATGAAGAATTAAAGGGCTAAAACCAGTACAAGCAATCAAAAGAAAAACAATAAATGTTGTTGAAGGAGAGTCTTCATCCGGCAAACTATTACCGTTTGGTTTGAAAGTAAGGTACCTTTATTTACCGGGGGAAGCAGAAGGGGACACTCGCATCAGGGCAACAGATCCGGTTTGGAGTGTTGATCCATATGAAATAAAAAGAATTGTAAAAAATGAATCCGCCCGTGTATTATTTACGAGAAACTGACACAACAAACAGCCAGCTCCTCAAAGATCTTTTGTGAAGGAAGAACTGCAGATAATCCCGCCAGACATGTTCCGCTTTAATTATTTTACGGTTCTCCAGTGCCCAATTGCATATGAAAACTGGATTAACAAACACCCGTTTTGTGTTTGTTCTATCTAATGACTTCTTGTTACAACCGTTGTGTTGATCTCATGTAGATTAGATCGCAGTTTACGTTGTCATGATGAAAAGTCTTATTGCCAAACAATGCTTCTTTGTAGTTGTCATGTGATATGTTTGACTGCACAACGCTGCGAGATATTCCCTTTGCTTTCTTAATGATTTTCTCCTGGCTCGAAATACTGTACATTTTTGACCTTAACCCCACATACTCCTTGATTACCTTTCCAGATAATTTCATCCTTCATCTTTCCTAAAACCTTCTTGTTAGTAATTGAATGTAAAGGTGAAACTTTAGGGTAATCTGATGTATCATACCATCCCGCATGTCCTTTAGCTACTTCGATTTCCATGTCTTTATAAATATCTTCAGTAGGAATATCTATAACAAAACTATCTGTAATCTGTGTAAAGTACTCTGGACTCAGGATACGAGGGCTTAAGTAGTCATAAAGAAATTCTAACATCAAAAGCTTTGATAATTCTAAAACAGTAAACCCAATAAAAACGGGTTTGTCCAATTTGACTTTCTTTTTTTTCATCATTATGCCAAAAAGCTGATCATGAAATCTTCTAAAGTCCTGATAATTTGGTTTTGAAGTCAGCTTAATTGCTTCGTTCTCTTTGGTGACTAATCAACATCTTTGCGCTTGTGGCGGATTCTCCATAGTCTTTCCAAAACAGCTGTTGTTCATCAGCTTAAAAAAGTCTTTTTCTGAAGCATCTGTGGATTTAGTTCTGAGATCATGTGTTCTTCATGATGTATGGTTTCATGAACTGTTCTTGATCGAAAGCAATTATGCGATGAACAGCTGTTAACTTCAAACCATGTCTTAAATAAAATTGTAGAAGTCTGTAATGACAGACATAATTTTTTTTGCCCGAAGATTAGGCACAAGTTTTAGGCGGCTCTCTGGGTCCATCTTTAGACTTTCTGCTGCCAATGGATAGTCATTATGCAGGTCATGGAGTTCATGAGGATATTCTAAGTCAACTTCTAGAATGAAACCACGCTGTTGATCAGGCGTTAAACTGCCCAACCACTTTAATGCCTTTTGTAATATTATTCGTACCTGTGTACATTTTAAAGTTGCGTAATGGAAGCGATTGCGCCATTGCCCATCCATACAGATTGTTTGCATCTAAATACATGAGATAGTTAGACCTTTTACTTGGATCATAATGATCCAAGTATTTGTTGTTTGCTTTACAGTAATGGTGCGACGCCATACTAATTCCCCCACGCAATCCGTTTTCAATCATCTGAATCATGGTAAATTTGACATAAATCAATCTGTACTCCAGTAAACTTTAAGAAAAGCGTCCCAGCTCATCCCGGGCGCAGAAATGTAATGCGCAGGATCTAGGCTATAATGTTTCATGCAGGTCTTTCTATAATTTTCAAAGACGTCCGCCAACAAACATACATCTGCCATTAAATAGGAGTCATGATAGTCTCCCATCGTTTTACAATCTAACTTTTGCCAAGCATCTTGAGCATGCTGGTAATCGGAGTCGCTGATGTCCTTTCCTCTAAGACTAGAAAAGAACGCGCCTTTAGGCGGAAGTGTGTCTTCGTCAACCTTTCCCAACTGTTCATGTACTCATAAGGGTAAACGCCCTTTCTAACAAGAGTTGGGTCAAAATATTCTTCTGTTATTGGGCAGGACTTTAAGGACATAGCCAGTGACTCTAATGAACCCCATCATGTGCTGCATAGAGTCATAAAAAGACATGTTATTTAAAGTGAAACACATGTACTTTCTGATGACTGTGCAATGCATGCTACCCTGAAGGCGTTGGTTACTGCTTGCAATATAAGATGAGAGTCGTAACCTCGCAAGTTATGAAAGAAGATGGGCAGCTTCCATGTCTTAGGTTCAACTTTAGTTGAAGATTGCATTTACTGTGCGCTGCTCCTCTAAACTTCCCACTAATGTGATCATGGTCTCTTACTGTCGGATTGGCTTCGTCTGATGAGAGGCCTAAACCACAAATCCAACAGTGAGTGGCTGAGTCATACTGCTGTTGATCTTCAGGAGTCATTATGATTCAGATAAATTCAGATTATTAGAACAGTCATTACGCACTTGCTGCATGCGCTGTAAAAATCTTCTAGCCGCATCTGGTCCCCTGTATAATTCTGGCGATGAATGAGCGCCATCCGACCTGACAACAATGAAGGCAAATGAACAAATCTGATGATTACTCATTAAGACTGTTTTTCGAAGTTTTTGCGGCGCTGGCCCTTCATAAGGAACAATGAGTGATTCGAAGTCTGCGTAAACTACGTATGGGAATTTTGCATCCGTTTCCAGTTCTTAAAACTAACTTTACTGCCTTCTGGGGGCGTAATTAGTTCTGTATTACAGTCAACTGGGCCGATACAATGTTTCTTATGTTCGCTCGCAGGCTTGAACAGATGGCATTCTTGTTAAACATTTTCTGCAGAATTCTTGTTTATGCCCAATTTTTGAAGTATGGGCCAATAATCTACTCATTGTGCGTATCAATGTGTAATGCGGCAGCCCCTCTGTGAAAGCATCAGCAGTAAGTCAACATGATTTTGTCTGGCTCGCCAATCGTTGGGCTGTTCTTGGACACTTTAATCGGCACCAAATCTGTTTCCTCATCCCATGTGTAGACATTAACAGTTATGGGTTTGTTTTGTTCTTCAAACTGATCAATTTGGTCTACGCTAACAGAAAGGACACCCCACTAAAGTTAAGATCATTGATGTAGGGCGATAGTTAGACACTCTCTCTGCGTTTTTTGCGGGCGTAATGCAGCCTTGCAAGAACACACCACATAAAACATTTATTGTCTGTATTCTTTAATGTTTAGAACTGCTCTTTTGCGACTAATGCTGGGGGTAGCGGAATGTAAGCCTTGCCTACAATCGGTGCATACTTAGCCTGTTTTAATCTGATCTCTAAAACTACGCCCTCTGAACCAACCAGAGCCTCTCATTTTGGCTTCTTCAGCGGCAGCGTCAAACTGCGTAAGCAGTTCGTCTGCCCAACCAGGTGTTAAGTCGTTTATGAGAAAGAATAGTCTGTTGTTTAGTTTGAGACCCAGACTTCTAGATTTTCTTCATTTATTGTTATATAGTCGATTAAAACAGCTAACATTACTTTAACTGGCGGGTCTATTGTTAGTTTACCCAGAACTTGAGAAATAGCATGAGCAACACTTTGCCCGTACGCTTCCTGGATCAATAACTTCTAAATCAATATCATTCAGTGCTCTTGATAAATTTTCTTGCATTGCTTCAAAAAAATTCGTCTTGTCCTTCATATATCTTAGCCATGTTGAGTCTCTTTTCTAACTCAAAATATTTATTTAAATTAAAAAAAATACTTAATCAGAACCAATATCAACGGTCTTTTTTGCGCTTGGACTCATAACTAAAGTATAAACACCTTTTGGTGTTGTTAATGTGAGCTGTTTAGAACAGAGTTTAATGTCTCGTTTACTTTTTTAAGCATTCCTTTTTTATCTGCTCGGGGTCTGGCTGTTGAGAAAAACTTGTCACCGCCTTTCTTTGAAGATCAAACTTTTGCTTTTGTAGTCATCAAAATCGGCCTGTAAACGATTAAATTCTTCATCCGTGATGTTTGAGTCAACAAGCGCTTTATTTATTGTCAGTTTGAACGAGCTAAGTTTAGCTGTTATTAGTTGAACCATAGCTGTGTGCTTTTGGAGTTTAGTTTTTATTTTTTTGCTAGCAGCACCTACGGCTAATGAACACAGGCCGAGAGCTAAAGACAAACCTCCTAGAGGTAAAGCTGCGGGTGCGCCTATGCCCGTTGCTAAGAGACCAACACTCGTTCCTGCTGATAGAGCGCTTATAGTCGATGCTCCAGTATTAACGTATGTAACAGCATTAAGGCAGCAGAATACCTTCGTTGGTTTTGCTGTATTTTGAAAGGTCTGCTCTAGTTTTTGTTGCATTTGTGTAATGTGGTTAATCTGAAGGTTTTTTATGTTAGGGGTTTCTATAACAGCAGAATTGCCTGCTATCTCTTCTCTTGGCGGCGCTGTAGGCACGTTTGGATAAACCTGAACAGACATGCTTTTTATAAAATAAAAATAATTTAGTATTGTATATCTTTTAATCTGTTATTTTCAATATTCAGCTGCGCATCATATATTAAAAAACAAATGTACATTAAGCGGTTTATCAGCTTCTTCTTCTTTATCAATTGAATGTTTATTACGTCTCTCACAGTTCTCCCGCTTCCATGTAACTGATTATCCTCTGTTGACCTTAGGTCAATCCATAAACCGTATTTTGTTGTTAAATAATCATCAAGTCTTACGCTGTGAAGGTGTAGATCTTTAGCCACAAGGTCAACTGTGGATTTCTACACCTCCCACCTCCAAACAGTTTTCTTATTTCATTCAAAATGCTGATAAGGTTTAAGCCCGCTAGCGTAGATTTGGTTAGGACTACCCTCAATCGAACATTGTACTTTCGTTATTTTTGGATTAAAAAACTTTTCACTTCCTCTTTTGAATGGTTCTTCATCTTCACACAGCAATAAAATACCTTTAAGCGATCTTGCTGAGACGCTAAAACTAAAATTCCATATAGTGTCTGCCCTGCTTCTAGGATATGTTGTATGATGAATCACTCTTTCGTAATATATTGCTAATTTTGACTGATATTGGTGCTCAATCTGCCTTGCTAAATTAGAGTTGCTAACAACGTCAAACTCTAACGAGATGTCAGAAATGCTGTACATTGCTTCGGTGTCTGTTGATCTGATAAACACGTTTGTATTCGTTAAAAGTTAGTTCATATGACAGTCTGTCTTTTAATGCTCCTTGAAAGTATGGCGCATGCGCTTTTAACAACTCAAAATCTAAGGGAATGGAAAAGCGATTTCCATACGCAAACTTTACGGCTACATACTTTTTGCCGTCTTTAGTATCTTCAGCGCCTATTCTATGTTTTAGTGCTTCTTCATTTTCTATTCCTTGAAACGCAAAATCAGCCCTTTCATTCCCGGTTAGCCATAGATCAGAATAGGTTAAAAATATGTCTGCATTGTGTAAAGAAAATATTTCTTGCCCTCAAGTTTTATAGAAATTTTCTTAACGATTGCCCGTCCCAGATTCTGTACAACTGTCCTGTTTGGGTCTGTTGTTGAATCGAGTACTATTTTGAAAGTAAGACGCGCAGAGCCTGGCACAATCACGTCATCTGCTCCTAGGTCTGGAAATTTAACAGTAAGAATTTGATCTGCATCAATAGTAGATGGATTATTTGGAACAGTAATAGTCCGCTTATTTCCCTTCACGCCAAAGGGTTCTTTTCAGTTCTTCTATGCGGGTTAAGAATCGAGCCATGTGCTTGCGACATTTTTATGAAGCAAAATAAAAATTAATTATTTAAAAACATGGCAGGAATTGAAGATGAAGAAGATTATGATGTTTTAATCCTGGAGACGACATGAGTGAAATGAATCCCTTTAACACAGCATCGCTCAACGCTCTCAATGCAGCGTGAATTAACAGAAAGTACGGTCGGAGCATTTTACAAAAGTTTAGGGTCAAGAACCTCCCGAATTTATAGACCCAAATGATTTTGAATTAAAAGATGGTCATTTGTCTGTAAAAAAACGATCAAGGGCAACTTGTTCGGCTTACAACTAAACCCGACCCATCAAAAGTTTTTAGCCGTTGGTTCAATTAGAAATAGACTCAGTGTGAAAGATCAAAATCGCCTTGGCATTGCTAGACCAAAATTAAGGGCGGAGGCAGTTGCTAAACTTCAAAACACACTACAAGAACTCCCAACAGATAACCAAATGCAAAACAGGAACTTAAAGAATTAAATCAATCAGCAGGCGAATTAATAATACCAATAGAAGCAGAAACCAGTTTTTTTCAGAAGAAACAGCGTTAAAAACAATTAATGATTCCCCATTGCCTATGCGAGAATTATTAGCCCTTGACGTACTTTAAGAACCGTCAGAGGCGAATTAACAAACAATTTAGCAAAACTAGGTGAACTAGATGGCATATAAAAAGAGAAAAAGAAAAACTCGTTGAGGCTGATGACGCCAACTTAGGGCCTGATATTAAAGAAAGAATAACCCAAAGACCTAAAAGATCTTGAACAAGAGAGATCAGCAAGACTAGAAGTGACGACTACTAACCAAGACCAATTAAGAACTCAAGTGAATAGAATAAGAGAAACTATCCGGAAAATTTTATATGAAGACACAACGCTAGCAGAACGAATAAGAACATTGTTTAGAGAGCAGGGAGTCAACTTAGCAAGCGTTATAACAGCCTTAGGATTTGCAATAAGTACACTGGTGATGGCTATTACAGGCGGTGGTGGAGGTCAAAGTCCAGTGCCTCCGTCGCCATCGCCTGATAAATCATGGGTAAAAAAACAGCTTGATCATCTTGCGAATTTATTAAAAAAATTAGCTGGTAAAGCCGTGGATGCTTTACCCAGGAATATTGGGGAGTATTGTCAGCTGGCTTTTGTCTACTGCAAGCAAAGTAGTTGGCTTTATGGCCGAGCACTTATGACATTAGTTCTCGTAATAGTTGGGTTACTATTTAGTAAGATAAAGACCAAGTAATCCTATGCCAGTTAATCCAAGAACAAGCGCTGTCTTTTCATATTCATGGTCATCGCGAACAGAGTCCGCGAGCTTTGCTGAGTCTTCAATGGCTTTTGGGGGTTGGGCCTCGGGGATTAGATGACTTATTCTTGGGTGTTCTTTTACTGCTTGCAATATACTGGCTCAGAATTTATGTCGTTTTTCCCAACCTCTGTTCATTGCCTGCTATAAAGAATTTTCATTATTATAGTTTATTATTATTCCTACCTGGAGTCTAAGGTCAGAAGGCAACATTATAAACCAGTGCCAACAGCAAAGTCTACTTTCGATCTTGCGTATTGTAAAACATGTTGGTACTTTGAATACTTGAAGGTAAATCAACTGTAGAATTATGGCGTCTCATAAATTTGCTAAGTATGTTTTTGTGCGTCAAAGCCAGTAGAAGGATCAGTTATGCTTGATCTTGCCTGTGCTTGCGACCCTAGCAAACACCAACGTAAGTACGAAAAGTCGTTTATTCGTTCTATTCCCGCCCTAGTTAGGCCCTTAGAGTGTCTAAGATAAATGTTGTCCATGCTGTTTTTAGCTCTTGCTCTAGACCCGAGGTGAAAAGCTGTTTCGCTTGAAGAGAAAGTGTAAGAGGATTCCAGTCAAATTTAAACTTTCTGTGCAGCCCCAAAAATAAGGGTGCCTAGACCATGTATAAGACCAACTTTGTCTAAAGTCCGTCTTGGTGTTAATATTGAATTCGTTACAGATCCTTTCAAAGCCTTCATGTCTATTCTGTTGCTGAATGGATAAACGGTTTGTCATTCGGTACTGGCGCTTGCAGTTCAGTTAAAATACGTCTGAAGGTGTAATAGAAATGAAATCTGTACACCGACCTAACCAAAGGATCAGGATGATTTAAGTGATCAGCATACGACACTCCACACCCAGTTGATGCACAAAACACAGCAAAGTTTAACTGGTTCTGATAAAACTGCATCGGATGACTAAACCACGCTTTCGCGATGTAGTCTTTTTTAATAGGGGGGTTAAGATAGCTCTTCAATGGATATCACTTTTTATGAAAAGCGACAGTCTGGGTCCACAGAAATGTCGAGGGTGTCAGTTGTTATATTTTTAAGATTGTAGTGCGGCCCAACAGAATATTTGCATCAGTATATTTGAATGCACTCATTTTTAATTTGTTTTAAAAAATGTTTAACAAACAACTCAGACCGCCCTTCGTTTTAGAACATGCTATTAATAACAATGCGGAACCAGAACGGTCGCGCTCCATGAATATTTTACAAAGTCGTATGGTTTAATATAAGCAAAGCCAAGAAGAATAATAAGGTTCTAAAAGTTAAACAGAGCAGGGACCAAATGAGCCAGTTAACAATACCTGATGGTTATTACGGGTTTGCTCACTAAAAGAAGCAATGAGTAACTTTGACATTACTCTCAAACTTAACAATGCAAATTCTAAAAAACATGTTAACATTTAAGCTGAAGACGAAGGAACATCTTACTTTTTTGATAGAGAGCTAGCTAAAATGTTAGGCTTTACAACTAGCAATTTACCCACTCATAGTTTATTGCTGAGCCAGACAAAACTACTTATGAGGGGGAAAAATCCGCTCGATCTTGCATTACATTCATTACTATGTTCATTTGGATGAGCTGAGCACTGATGAAAACTTATATGATGGGAAGGCCCTCAACTGTTTTTAAGAGCTCTTCCGTCAGGGAAAGCAGCATATTGCGATTATGAAATTATACAATTCCCTAATTTACAGTTTAAAAGATTAGTTTTGGGAGGGTCGGATCATTTAATATAAAAATCAAAGACAAAACAGGGAAGTCGTGAAATGTGATAACCTGCACATGGTTTTGGAAATAAAATAATACGCTACTAAAATAAACTGTCGCGTGGGCCAGAAAAACCAGGAGTTACATTAGCGCCTGTGAGGTGTATAACTTTAGAATTAAAAGACCTTGCAGACGTTCGGGACTTTGAACAGAATGTGAGATAGGCACTTTGTATGGTTTTGAGTACACTAAGATGGTGATTATAAACGCAAAGAGGTTGACGAAAACAAAAGGTTTCTAAACTAGAACAACTACGCAATCTAGAAAGCAAATAATGTTGGCCAGTATGAATATAAATAGTTCGAAAACCTGACCAAAATGCACTTAGAACCATATTTAGAATGGGAAAAAAATTTGAATTCATAAGCCCATTTACATTTTTGGCCGTCAAAAAAGTTTCAGAAAAGCATTCAACTCTGGCCCTTTACATGTAAGTCTTATACCGGACGATAATAGTCGGAAAGAAATTGAAAAACGCCGTAGGGAAAAACAGTACATCCTCCCACAGAAAAGAAAACAGTTGTAAAAAAAGCTTCTACCAAAATTACAGTTCTTTCCAAGCAGAAAATTAGGAGACACGTTCACAATGATATTTGAAATTTTGTCTTTAAAGATGTGGAGAGGATGGGGTTGTGGCGTTAGTGATGACCTTATAAAAGGAATTAATATTAGCTGGCAAAACTTAGACGTTAAACGCCTTAACGTTGTTGTCGTCGTTCTTCACAATGGCGAGGATATTAAGATCATAACAACAAGCAACAAAATCACTGTTGACTTAAATAGAAACCAATCTTACGACTAAATTGGATAATCTTACACATTAGGCCTCATAGGGTTTTATTATAGAACAAGTTTTGACGGGAGTATGATAAAAATAATAACTGAATTAATTAAACTCTGTTATAAAAACTATGGAGCAGTTAAACTTTAGACAAAAACTCCTCATTGCTCATTAATTTGTGGGCAAACTGGTTGTGGGAAAAACAATATTTATCCTCGACCTGTTACAAACAGTTTATCGTTATAATTTTAATCATATTGTGGTTTTCTCGTCAACACTTAAATGGAACAAAGCATATCATGATAGAAGGTTTATATGGACTGATAATAACATATTTTAGTTAATCCTAGCATAAACTGAGTGAGTGTTTAGAACAGTTTTTAAGACTGTTTGAAGGAACGCAGACAACATATTTATTATAGATGACTGTTCGGCAGAAAGAGACATAGTTTAAAAAAGAGAAACACTATGTCAAAACTAGCTTTCAGTGGAAGGCATGCTAGGATAAGTGTGTGGATTTTATGCCAGAAATAATAACTCGGTTTTAAAAGACTTTAGAGAACAGTTAAAGGGCTGTAGTTTTATTTCACATGAAACAAAGACTCATTTGAAGAATGTTGCGCGAAAATGATGTTATTGAAAAATGACCAGGAAAAACATAGGATTAAACAAAAACTGAAATCTGAAAACTTTAGTAAATTAGTAATGAAAACGGACAACCGTACACAGTATGTTGTTTGTAGGGTCGTTATTTTTTGGTTACTTGTCAGAGAACAGGAATAGGCGGCTTTTAGGCTACTTTCGCCCAAAAACTCGGTGGTGAAGCAAGTGAGTCTGAATCGGTGTTTATACGTTCTCTACCCCCAGCCCACTACATCCATTTGCGTTCAGTTGCTGAACACAATGACTGTTTCAGTTCCTGTCACAGCAACACCAACGGCTCCTCTCCCCATGTCCTCATTGAATTAAATTGATATGTCACTGTATGCATCCTTATATTTCGTATGTCATTGCTTCATCACCGTCTCTGCATATGTTTATATCCACTTCATGTCACATAGGTATGTAGTGCGATATGCAATTTCATCATCCATGTGCTATGTATGTGTGGCATATCTAATGGTTTGTGAGCGTGCATAATGTTTATAACCACTTCATGTCACACAAGTATGTAGTGCGATAGCTATTAATTTTCATCATCCATTGCTATGTTTTGCATGCGCATAGTAATTGTTTTGAGCGCATTCTAATAGTTTTCTACATGCGTGTACGTGTGTGTGGCGCACACCGTGTGTGTGATGTGAGTGTGCGTACGTGCGTATAGTGTGTGTGTGTGTGTGTGTGTGTGTGTGTGTGTGTGTGTGTGTGGTGTGTGTGTGTGCGCGCGCCGCGCACGCGCGCATGTGTATGTGTGTGTGAATCTCTGTGTATTTGTTTTTTGTTCGTTTCCTTGTCTGGCCTGCTGCAGTCTGTCGGGTGCTGTCAGATGTATTGCTGCAGTCTGTCGGGTGCCTGTCAGATTATGCTGCAGTCTGTCGGGTGCCTGTCAGATGTATTGCTGCAGTCTGTCGGGTGCCTGTCAGATGTATTGCTGCAGTCTGTCGGGTGCCTGTCAGATGTATTGCTGCAGTCTGGGTGGGTGCCTGTCAGATGTATTGCTGCAGTCTGTCGGGTGCCTGTCAGATGTATTGCTGCAGTCTGTCGGGTGCCTGTCAGAATGTATGCTGCAGTCTGTCGGGTGCCTGTCAGATGTATTGCTGCAGTCTGTCGGGTGCCTGTCAGATGTATTGCTGCAGTCTGTCGGGTGCCTGTCAGATGTATTTGCTGCAGTCTGTCGGGTGCCTGTCAGATGTATTGCTGCAGTCTGTCGGGTGCCTGTCAGATGTATTGCTGCAGTCTGTCGGGTGCTGTCAGATGTATTGCTGCGTCTGTCGGGTGCCTGTCACAATGTATTGCTGCAGTCTGTCGGGTGCCTGTCAGATGTATTGCTGCAGTCTTCGGGTGCCTGTAGATGTATTGCTGCAGTCTGTCGGGTGCCTGTCACATGTATTGCTGCAGTCTTCGGGTGCCTGTCAGATGTATTGCTGCAGTCTGTCGGGTGCCTGTCAGATGTATTGCTGCAGTCTGTCGGTGCCTGTCAGAATGTATTGCTGCAGTCTGTCGGGTGCCTGTCAGATGTATTGCTGCAGTCTGTCGGGTGCCTGTCAGATGTATTGCTGCAGTCTGTCGGGTGCCTGTCAGATGTATTGCTGCAGTCTGTCGGGTGCCTGTCAATGTATTGCTGCAGTCTGTCGGGTGCCTGTCAGATGTATGCACGACTTGTTACTTTATCTCCAGAAGTGTGTCTATGGTGTTGTTGACAAACAAAAAACTGGTGCGTCGACATCGAAGTGCTGCACTACAGTGTTTAAAAAGACAGAACAAAATGTGCTGACGTTGGGATTGTTGTAGACAAACAAAAACTGGTGCGTCGTCATCGAAGTGCTACCATCAGTGGTTAAAAGACAGAGCAAAATGTGCTGACGTTGGGATTGTTGTAGACAAACAAAAACGTGTGCGTCGTCATCGAAGTGCTACCACTCAGTGGTTAAAAAGACAGAACAAATGTGCTGACACTGGAGTGTGACGCGTGCTCGTATGAGAGACTATAGAAGTCATCATTATAGACCAATACTCTTATTTTTTTCCTTTGAACATTGTTTACCTTTATTTGTATATATTGTTGCACATTGTTTGTAACTTTAACTTTTGTTTGTTTCTCACTTCATTATCATTTTGCATTGAAGATTGTCTGTGTGTGTGTACTATGCGGACACATTTGTGTTGTGTATTTAAGTAAAACAAAGAGAGAAAAAAATCCTTATAGAAAAGAGACTGAACAAATGCCTCTGCAGCAGGGGACTTCTGCAATAACTACTATTTACTGCGAGCGAGCATAATTGTGCATTGCCAACTCGTAGTTACAAGTGCGACTATACGTGACTTGTGTATTGATTGCGAGTGGGGTTTTTTTTTTTTTTTTTGCCCCACTTGTTTTCATTTTGGGTGTTGGTTCTTTGCTTTGTCTTAAGTTTCATTTTACTTCTTTTTTTCTTTCTTTCTTTATCTCTCTTCTGTACCCTTAATCGCAATTTTGCTTAGAAGTACTTCCTTGTGTGTATCTTTCATTCAGAAAAGTGTTTCTATAAGTAAACTATCTGACCGAGGAGCTTACGGGCTATTCTGTGAAGATTTTATTGTCTTCCATTCGCTTCTAGTTTCCTAAAGTTGTTACGGTGTGTAAACCAGCCCCATATTCCCTCTCTTATATGTGCCTTTTATCGTGTTCCTTGACGATACAAATCTTAACGACAGTTAACGTGCAAAATCGTCGTCTCCTATAATCATCACATCAGTACACATACTTGAATTGTCCTTTGGATTGAACTTCATTGCCCTGCTTTTTGGATTTTGTGTGTTCTTGGATATTTTATAATTGCTGATCTTATATTTTTAATTGTTATTGTAACAGTATATCTATTTTGTTTTATTGCTCAGGACTTTGCTCTAGAATTAATACAATGGACCATTGTAATGTAATTAATAATGAAACTGGATTACGCATTGGTCACCTAAATGTTTATCATCTGCCAAATAAGATTCATGATGTCTGTTTTCTTCTAAACGAATCCCCTTCTATTCATCTGCTTGGTCTTAGTGAAACTCGCCTTGACTCCCGTTTCACTGATACAGCTTTACCATAACTAACTATAACTTTGTCCGACGCGATGCACATCACTCTGGTGAAACAGGACTTGGAATATATATTCATCAAAGCATCGCTCACTGTACAAAAAGGCGGCGTGACCTTGAGCCTGATAATGTTGAATGTATGTGGCTGCAGGTCAAACCCTCCAACTCAGCCCCTCTTCTAGTTGGATATGTGTACAGGAACCCCGCTGCCACTTTCCTTTGGAATGACAACTTTGTACACATGATGGATGATGTATATAAGAGCTATCCAAATGTCATTCTTCTCGGGTGATTTTAACCTTGATCGAGCAGGTTACCGAACACCGTGTCTTAGGCGTGA
>JAFLJL010018504.1:12500-47500 GCA_018398815.1 Conus ventricosus | reverse complement strand
AGAATGGCGGCCACACCCACTATTGACTGCTGCTGACTTTTCGAATGGGGGTGTCTCTTTTTTATTACTGATTGTTCAACGACGTGTGAATGGCTTTCAATGAAATTGTCGCCACAGGTGGCTGAATGACTGGGCGAAACATTCGAGTAAACTGTTTTCCTCTGTCTGTATTAAAACACACTTAACAGCAATTTCTGTAAGCGTTCCTTAACTTGTTGCGGGAAGTGTATTCTGGAAGGGAGTTCCACAAAGAGGTTCCCGAGTACGTTAGACTTGATTTAAATAGGTCAATTCTGGGGATTGGGATATGGAGTTTGTGGGAGTTTCTCGACGAGACTTTTGAGAATCGTCTCATTAAAGTTGTTGGAGCATTCCCGGTCAGAGTCTTGTGCATCATTAGCCCTTTGTTGTATTTGAGTCTCTGGCTGAATGGAAGAATGTGAAGATGTTTATAATCGGAGCTTTCGAGGCTAGTTCTCTTCAGAAGGATTAGTTTGAGCGCTCGTTTATGTAGGCTGAACAATGGTTTTAGTGTGTTTGCACTTGCAGAATCCCATATAGTCGATGCATAATCAACATGAGACTGAATATGAGCATGGAAAAAAACGTTTTCGTGAATGAAGGTCAAGAAAGTGTTTAATTTTGGTGAGCTGATAGACTTTCTGGGAGAGCCTTTTGCATAGTAACGTTATGTGGGGATTCCAGCTGAGACTATTGTCAATTATTAGTCCTAATACTTTATGATGAGTGACTTGTTCCACAAGTACATTATTGAGGTGTATAGGAGGGAAATCATTGGTGAGCTTTTGTCTTTTTTGCCTAGTTGTAATGTACATGAGTTTTGTTTTTGAGGGTGAAGTGACATATGATTTAGTTCGGTCCATTTTACAAGGTCGTTGGTACTCTCTTGCAAATGTTTTGAAAGACTGGAAGGATCATTATGGCTGGTGTGAATTGTGGTGTCATCTGCAAAGAGGTCGCATGTAGATCTCACATGTAGGGGTAGGTCATTAATGTAGATTGAAAAGAGTAGCGGGCCTAAAATGGAGCCTTGTGGAACGCCATACTTAAGAGTTGTTATAGAAGAGACAGCCGTCCCCGATAAGACGCATTGTTGTCGTTTTGTGATGTATGATTTTAGAAGGATAAGTGCGGATTTTGAAAGACCGTATATCTCCAGTTTTCGAATAAGGAGATTGTGGTCAATGACATCGAATGCTTTTTTAAAATCAACGAATAAGACACCACAATATCTGTTGTTATTAATATTATTAAGCCACACATCTACAAGATTGATTAATGCAGAATGGCAGGAATGTTTCTGTCTGAAAGAGAGAGAGAGAAGAGAGAAGAGAGAGAGAGAGAGAGAGAGAGAGAGAGAGAGAGAGAGAGAGAAGAGAGTGTGTTCTAGTGTATGTGCTTGTTTTCTTTTATGATGATATGAATCATCATTGTTTTGTTATAATCAGTTTTGTATTGTGTAATAGTGTTCATGTGTTTGTATCTTGTTCCTTGCAAGGACACATGAAAAAAGCATCTTCTTCATTATCTGTTACCCTTGGGTTAAAGATTATCTGTCAATCAAGCAACCTCTGTCTGTCTGTCTGTCTGTCTGTCTGTCTGTCTCTCTCCACCTGTCTCTGTCTGTCTGTCTGTCTCTCTCCATCTGTCTCTGTCTGTCTGTCTGTCTGGTCATGTATTAGTCTTTCCAAGTGCGATGTCAAGTCGGTCGTTGTGTCGGTCAGTGTGTTGTGTTCTCTTTCTAGACGATCACAGCGATCAGTCATTTCATTGTTTGTGTGTTTACCTTGTTCAAGCTCATTGTTTAATTCTCTGTCTGACGTTCAAGCTCATTGTTTAATTCTCTGTCTGACGTTCAAGCTCATTGTTTAATTCTCTGTCTGACGTTCAAGCTCATTGTTTAATTCTCTGTCTGACGTTCAAGCTCATTGTTTAATTCTCTGTCTGACGTTCAAGCTCATTGTTTAATTCTCTGTCTGACGTTCAAGCTCATTGTTTAATTCTCTGTCTGACGTTCAAGCTCATTGTTTAATTCTCTGTCTGACGTTCAAGCTCATTGTTTATTTCTCTGTCTGACGTTCAAGCGCATTGTTTATTTCTCTAATGTCTGATGTTCAAGATCATTGTTTATTTCTCTAATGTCTGATGTTCAAGATCATTGTTTATTTCTCTAATGTCTGATGGTCAAGATCATTGTTTATTTCTCTCATGTCTGATGTTCAAGATCATTGTTTATTTCTCTAATGTCTGATGGTCAAGATCATTGTTTATTTCTCTAATGTCTGATGGTCAAGATCATTGTTTATTTCTCTCATGTCTGATGTTCAAGATCATTGTTTATTTCTCTAATGTCTGATGTTCAAGATCATTGTTTATTTCTCTAATGTCTGATGTTCAAGATCATTGTTTATTCTCTAATGTCTGACCGGAGCAGCAGCTGCGTCTCTTTACTCCACTGTCGGTCGACTGACCGGAAAAGGCCGGCCACTAGACCGTTCGAAAACGAGGCAGTGTCCGGTGTGGTCACTAGTTGGGTTTACCTGTTCGCTTGGGCGAGGCCCTGGGTTCTTCCTTTTTAGCTGTTCACCTTCAACCAGTTGAAGATTCTGACATTTAAAAAAGGTGTCCAGTAATAACAGAATATAATTATATGAAGATGCTGCCAGGATCATCAACTTGAGGTGGGTGGGGAAGGGGAGAAAGGTTTGGGGCCACCCACTAATGTGTTCAGCCTGTAGGAGGGTCAAGGTAGACCCTTCTCCTTAGTAGTTGGGAAGGACAACAGGTGCACGAGAGGGGTGAGGGGGTACAGGAGAGGGAGTGGGGAAGGTGGGGAGGGGGAGCCAAGTGGGAGGAGGGTTATATCCAGGATTTGAAGCCCTCCTGTTGCTGCCTCAGCTGGAAGGTCGTTCCATTCTCTCCCAGAGCGTGGGAAGAAGCCATTCTTCCTGTAGTTCCTGTAGTAGGACTCAATGGCATACTGCAGCATGTGGGAGTTTACGAGTGTCATAATGATGGGTGTGGCGAGGAGGAACATGTACGGAGTCGATCATGATGTCTCCATGATATGGAATTTGAAGAATGTCGACAGCCGGATCTGACGCCGTCTGTCTTCGAGCGGTGCCCAGTGGAGTTGTTCATACATCGCACTCACGCTGGAAGTCTGACGATAGCGGTTGACAACGCCCCGCGTTGCACCTTTTCAAGCGATGTCTTGTCCCTTCCCGGTAGGGGTCCCATACTTGGCAGGCATACTCCAGGGTCGGGCGAACCAGGGCTTTGTAGGCTCTCTCCTTGGTCTTGATGGAGCCTATCTTGAGGTTCCGCTTGACAAGGTCTTGGAGGCTTTGTTGGCGATGTTGCTGATGTGGGGTTCCCATTTCAAACTGGTAGACAGGGCAACACCCAGGTACTTTTCCTCTGTGGTGGTCTGAAGGTTTGCTTCAACGTCCCCGCCAAGGAGAATTCTACGTTGGGAACACATCATAATTATTGACGGCACAGAGTATCAGAACAAGCGCAAGCACACTACCGTAGCGTGACCTACTGAACACGCGATGTCGATGAAGCGTGACACACCTCCACACACCTTGCCCCTTGTTGCACACCTTCACACCCATGTGACGTCAGTTAATGTGACTGCCTCCACAGCGGCTGTCGTCAGTTAATGTGACTGCCTCCACAGCGGCTGTCGTCAGTTAATGTGACTGCCTTCACAGCGGTTGTGACGTCAGTTAATGTGACTGCCTCTACAGCGGCTGTCGTCAGTTAATGTGACTGCCTCCACAGCGGCTGTCGTCAGTTAATGTGACTGCCTCCACAGCGGTTGTGACGTCAGTTAATGTGACTGCCTCCAAAGCGGCTGACTTCAGTTAATGTGACTGCCTCCACAGCGGCAGTCGCCAGTTAATGTGACTGCCTCCACAGCGGCTGCGACGTCAGTTAATGTGACTGCCTCCACAGCGGCTGCGACGTCAGTTAATGTGACTGCCTCCACAGCGGCTGTCGTCAGTTAATGTGACTGCCTCCACAGCGGCTGTCGTCAGTTAATGTGACTGCCTCCACAGCGGCTGTCGTCAGTTAATGTGACTGCCTCCACAGCGGCTGTAGTCAGTTAATGTGACTGCCTCCACAGCGGCTGTCGTCAGTTAATGTGACTGCCTCCACAGCGGCAGTCGTCAGTTAATGTGACTGCCTCCACAGCAACAATCGTCAGTTAATGTGACTGCCTCCACAGCGGCTGTCGTCAGTTAATGTGACTGCCTCCACAGCGGCAGTCGTCAGTTAATGTGACTGCCTCCACAGCGGCTGTCGTCAGTTAATGTGACTGCCTCCACAGTGGCTGTCGTCAGTTAATGTGACTGCCTCCACAGCGGCAGTTGTCAGTTAATGTGACTGCCTCCACAGCGGCTGTCGTCAGTTAATGTGCCTGCCTCCACAGTGGCTGTCGTCGGTTAATGTGACTGCCTCCACAGCGGCAGTCGTCAGTTAATGTGACTGCCTCCACAGCGGCTGTGACGTCAGTTAATGTGACTGCCTCCACAGCGGCTGTCGTCAGTTAATGTGACTGCCTCCACAGCGGCTGTCGTCAGTTAATGTGACTGCCTCCACAGCGGCTGTCGTCAGTTAATGTGACTGCCTCCACAGCGGCTGTCGTCAGTTAATGTGACTGCCTTCACAGCGGCTGTGACGTCAGTTAATGTGACTGCCTTCACAGTGGCTGTGACGTCAGTTAATGTGACTGCCTCCACAGCGGCTGTGACGTCAAACGGAGAAGAGACAGTGTCAGTGATTATGCGCGGCCAGAACAATTCCATAGGATAACTCGCTCAACCTTCCGCTAGAGTTACCCTTCCTGAACTGGAATGTTGAAAACCTTTATAATGAAATGAAAGACGTGTAATTTATGAATTACGTTTGCGGCTTTGATTTCAAATGCTTAACAGAAACCTTACTTGGTTCTTCATTTGATCACACTGGTCTGTTTGCTAGTCATGTAACATTTATTGCACCTTCAGTCATTTGATTACACTGGTCTGTTTGCTAGTCATGTAACATTTATTGTACCTTCAGTCATTTGATTACACTGGTCTGTTTGCTAGTCATGTAACATTTATTGCACCTTCAGTCATTTGATTACACTGGTCTGTTTGTTAATCGTGTAACATTTATTGCACCTTCAGTCATTTGATTACACTGGTCTGTTTGCTAGTCATGTAACATTTATTGCACCTTCAGTCATTTGATTACACTGGTCTGTTTGTTAATCGTGTAACATTTATTGCACCTTCAGTCATTTGATTACACTGGTCTGTTTGCTAGTCTTTGTAACATTTATTTGCACCTTCAGTCATTTGATCACACTGGTCTGTTTGTTAATCATGTAAATTATTGCACCTTCAGTCATTTGATACACTGGTCTGTTTGTTAATCATGTAACATTTATTGCACCTTCAGTGTAAATCCTATAACATTTATTGCACCTTCAGTGTAAATCCTATAACATTTATTGCACCTTCAGTGTAAATCGTATAACATTTACTGCACTTCAGTGTAAATCTATAACATTTATTGCACCTTCAGTGTAAAATCCCATAACATTTATTGCACCTTCATTGTAAATCCTATAACATTTATTGCACCTTCAGTGTAAATTCTTTAACATTTATTGCACCTTCAGTGTAAATCCTATAACATTTACTGCACCTTCAGTGTAAATCCTATAACATTTACTGCACCTTCAGTGTAATATCCTATAACATTTACTGCACCTTCATTGAAAATCCTATGAAACCCTGTCAGAATTCACTGGTTACTAAGGTTTTAGGCAATTTTAGAATGTTAAAAAAATAATAAAAAGATAAAAACTTTCATTAGTGATTTTTATTTTTTGAGGTAAAAACATTTACTGCTTTCCACTAGTATTGTTGTTCTATTATGTCATGTTATTTAGCCGGTTTAGTATTAAGACACTTTTTTTTTACCTGTTTGGCCACTTCCTGTTGGCTGATCTCTATCTACAAAAGAGAACAGGGAAACCTTCCTTCTGGCTCACTTTCGCCCTCAACCAGTTTTCGGGCGAAAGTGAGCCAGAATAAAGGTTTCCTGTTCTCTGACAAGTAAGACTTCAATACCCAAAAATAACGATTATCTACAAAACAAACAAAACTGTGCAGGGTTATCCGTTTTTAATACTAATTTACTAAACTTTTCAGATTTTAGTTTTTGTTTAATCCTGTGTTTTTCCTGATCGTTTTTGTCACGCCCCGCATGTTTCTTCCACTGTCATGTTCAAGGTCCGTTTTGTCCAGAGGGAAGAATTTGTGTAGGGGGTTAGTTTTGTTAAAATGTAACCTTAAGCAGTGTTCTTGGGTCTTAAAAAAAAACCGAGTTTTATTTTAGCTGTTTAAACTCTGCAACCCACCTTCCATCCTGCATTGTCATGTGTTTTCCGTGTGGACTCGGGTTGCACGTGGGGTTAAACGTAGGCTGAGTGAGCCTCCTCTCACCTGCCGATGAGGTTTTTTTTTTTTAAACGACCTAGGCAGTCGAGATTGGGTTGGGAGAGTGGGAGGAAAGATAACGTGTCGTGCAAGCCTTATGCATGCAGGTTTTCTTGTAACTGTATTTTTGTGAGGGATCCATATCCCTCGGGGAGCCACCATTGTTTCGCCTTTGAGGGAAACTGCGTTGTATTATTTTTTTTGGAGATCCATATCTCCGGGCTCTCGGCGTCAGGTTTTTACCTTTGGGTTGAACCAAACTATTGTACTCCATGGGGAGTGCTGTCGTCTTGTCCAGCTTTTTGTTATATTCCTGTGATCCATATCGCAGTCGTGAACCCCTGATTCACTTGGAGGACAGAAGCCTGGTTTTTTTTCTAAACTTTTAGGCCCTGACCGGGGATACGACCCGTGCAGGGCTTACTATTCCGGCTCCTCAAGGAGTCCCTTTCACAAGTTAGTTGTTCTGCTTCTACACTTCTTGTTCTTGTTCTACTTCGTCTTCTACTTCTTCCTCTTGTTGGTTTTCCTCCTTCCCTCACCAGTGGCTGACCTACCTGTGTGCCGCTGCTGCTGCCGCTGACCTTGCCTCTGTAGCGGGTCTCGCGCCCTTCCGGTTTTGCTGTTGCCGCCACCGGTACCGCAGCTGCTGCTGCGACCACGGCTTGACCCAACTACCTCCATCTTCTGCTTCGCCCACATCATCCCTCCCTTTCCTCTCCCAGTCTTCAGCCCTTCCCCCTCCTCGCCCCTCTCCCGGGAACCCGCAAGGACTCCTCGCCCCGGGGTCGGAACGAGGACGCACCTGCTGCGTGCACCATCTTTGGGAGAGAGGGACCTTCAGCCTGACCCTGCATTTTGTGTTGCGCCGGCGACCCACTCTCTACCACTACAGCTTCGTGGGTCGCTGGTGTCACTGCCCTCCCTGTTGTGTACAGGTGTTGGACGGCCGCCACACCTGTGTGCCTGATGGAGTGTATTTCACCTTCATCTTCGGACCTTCGTGGTCTCTTTGTGTGAAAACTGTATCTCCTTGGAAGGAGAAAGGACGCTATCTGTTGTGGTGTGCATCCGACGGACAGACGCGCTCTCCTTCGCTGGACCCGCACAGGACTGTCTCACGGTTGAGGCTTTGGGGGGATCGGTCCGTAAGTCTGGCATCCACGTTTTATTGCAGAGATAAAGGACAGGCGTTAAATCAGTTTTGTCGGCGGAGCGCTGTATCATTCTATTATAGTTATGTTTGCCTAACATGAATGGTGTGTTGTGCATTTCCACATATTACTTGCTTTCCAGGGTTGTCGCCGCTGTATGGTGTGTTTTTTTTTCTTGTGCAGGGTTCCAGTTTATCTATGTCGTCAAGTTTAACCATGCATTGTTTATCAATCTTTCTGTGATGAACTGTCCTTCGTCTGTTAGCGTTTAAAAAAGAGTGAAATTAATGTTGGATGTTTGTTACAGCCCTTAGCAGTTGAATTTCCCCCAGTATACTACCCCATTCCAAGGGTATTGCCCAAGACGCTCCCTTTGTTTTGGCCTTGCTTATTTATGATCTAGTGCTAAAATGTCTCCTTCCGAACCGAAATCCTGTCTCATCCCCCACGGTTGTTGCCCTTGATTTGTATCTTGGCAATCCTGGTCATCCTATTTTAATTTTCGAGGGGTCAGTTTTTGGCAAGCTTTTCCTGTTTTTTTTTAAGCTTGCTTGCCCTTCGATTGCATTTTGGCTTTACCCTACCCCTGGCCCCACCCAGAATCCGGCCGGGGCGTGCATGTTAGTGGAGAGAGATTCGTTTTATTTTGTATGTGTGTGCGTGTGGGTGTGGGTGTGTGTGTGTGTGTGTGTGTGTCCCTTCCATTTATTTACATCCCTTTTGAAGTTATAAATGTTTACCCGTCCTTATTATGTATGTAAACATGTTGTGAACATCTGTTTTTTTGTGACAGTAAAGTTTCAGTTTTTTTTTGTACTCGTATTTCCGTGTTTGAGTTTGATGTTTGTGTGGTTAGCGCGATTGAGTTGGGATTGAGCATTAGCGTTTCCCTTGAACAATTACCACGTGACATCACCCACGTGACAATTATGGGGGCTCGTCCGGGATCGCTGTGACCTTTCTTGACCTTTTGCGCTGCTGTTGTGTTTGTTGTTTTTGGCGTAGTGTTTGTGCTTGCAATTGTGCTTACGGAATAGGCTGTGGGAGGTTGGAGGGTTACCCCTAGCGTAGTAGGGGGGGTAATTTGGAGGTGGACTAGAACCCTCTACTGCTGTTTATTCATTTATTCTTTTGTGAAAGTTGTTTAGCTAGGTTATATTCTCTCACAGATCGAGAGTTGCTGACCGTGGAAACTTCCCCGTCGTTAGATTTGGCCTCGTCCTACCGTTGAATCTGTCGCGTCGGGGTGACAGGTGTTAGTCTTCTTCCTCTCTTTTGTAATCTAGGACATAAATAGTTTTTTTTACGGAAGTTGGTCAGTTCGTGTTTGTTTGGCTCGGTTGTATTGTTAGGAATTGCGTAGTGTACACTTTATGATCGTGTAAAGGGTGCGTTAGGAGTGAATTCATAAATGTGATTTTTGAATGTAGAAATTTTTTGTGTGGGGGACAGAGATTATACCGTATTAAGCTGTTCAATTGCTCGGCGGTTGTTACCGCTCTGAGTGGGTTACAGCGTGTGTGCTCTGACACATTGTGAGAAGGACTTTGGTGATACACGAGTGTTTATGTTGTGTGAACAGGTCTTGGTGCTGTAGCCCAAGGTTGAGGATCGTTACTGGTTACAGTTTCTGTTTTTTGATTATTGTTGATTTTTCCCGTTCCATGAGTTAGGGCTCCAGGCTAGTGTTGATATATTCATTAGCCGACGTCCGCACCGTGTGGGTGATTTACTTAGTGCCGGTGAAACCAACAGTGCCTACCAATTGGGTTGTTGCTAGAGTTCACTTTCATTGACTTGGATTTATGATTTAGTTTTCCCGTGCATTGATCTGAAATTGTGTTGGGGTCCATTAGGCTTGCGAGCTACTGTGACTCGCGCGGTGAACAAGCTTTGTGTGTGTACTGCTCGTCGAACGTGTAGTGTAAGGATAGTACACTGTTCCAGAACTTATCTTTCCGAGATCCATCGGGTTGCGAAACCATGGATACTGATAGGGTAGTGACTCGATCTGTCTCTGCTGCCGCAGTCGGTCTGGGAAAAGCTTCTGTGGAGAGCTCTTTTCCTTCGCTGCGGGAGTGTGACGCCACTGTTATAACCACGATGTCGACGCCGCCTGGGATGGTAACCACGCTGTCGGCCGGTCGTTTGTACCTCCTTCCTCATTCAGGTTAACTACTCCGACTGAGTCAGTCCGTGAACGTCCACTGTTTCCACATCCTCCAGGGTCTACCCCCCAATACTTTGGACTCCACCGTACCATCGAACCCCTTTCGCCCGCCGATCGTGGATTATCCTTCCTGATTTTTAGGGCACCACTGAGGCACGTGAGGAGGGTGAGAGAGAGGGGGATCATCTTAGGTGGGAGGATAGAGAGGGAAGGTTTAGGAGAGATGAGAGAGAGGAAACTGAGAGGCGTGAAGAGGCAGTGGAGAGCTGAGGAGAGGAACTGAGAGGCGTGAGGAGGCACGTAGGAGAGCTGAGAGAGAGGAGCGGGGCCAAGGGGGAGGCCAAGGAGAAGTGGGAGAGAGAGTTGAGAATAGCAGAGAGGGAAAGAGAGAGAAGCCCGAGAAGAAGCTAGGGAGAGGCGTGAAGAGGCACGTAGGAGAGCTGAGAGAGAGGAGCGGGAGGCAAGGAGAAGTGGGACAGAGAGTTGAGAATAGCAGAAAGAGAAGAGAGAGAGGCAAAGGAACAACGAGAGCGTGAAGAGGCTGCTAGGATTAGGCAGGAGGAAAGAGAAGAGAGAGAGAAGGCCAGGCAGCAGGAGAGAGAAGAGGCTGAAAGAAGTAGGGCTGAGACCAGACAGATCCTGGAGCGAGCCAGGACAGAGCGACTGTCCTCTGTGGCATCAGGACATGAAGTGGGAGAGCATGACCTTGGGAGCGAGAGAGGAGCAACCAGGACATAAGGGGCATTGGGTTTCAGCCGCCAAGATCCGCATTCCTTTGTTCCAACCAGGGGAAGACCTAGACGTGTTCCTGGAACACTTCGAGGATTTGGTAGACCCTTTTGGCATGACTGATGGTCAAAAGGCAGTATACCTGAAGTCGAGTCTCCAGGGTATGGCTAAGGAGGCGTTGGTCAACATTCCTTCCCCCAGTTCCTATGAGGATCTCAAGCTGCCCTTCGCAAACGGCTCCCACATGAGCCAGAGTCCTACCGTCGTCGGTTTAGGACTATGAAAAAGGGCCGAGACGAAACCTTCCTCCAGTTTGGGGAGCGATTAAGGAAGACGTTGAACTATTGGGTGGATGCCTCGGGGTTGCCCATACAGGATGCTGTCCTACTGGAGCAGCTGAGCAACGTAGCGTCCGCAGATTTAAGAATCAAACTGGGAGAATCCCGTCCTGCGTCGTTCCAGAGGCAATAACCATTGCCGAAGCATTTGCGGACGCCAGGCGGTTTTTTCATTCTGACGCTAGACCCAACAAGAGTCCCAAGCCATCTGACGGACCGCCCAGAAACAACCTGCTGTTCCGTCATGGAAACTTACAGCGGTCAAGGGACAGGGTCCTCCCAAAGTAATAAGACGGTGTTTTCAGTGTGGATCTATGAGCACTTGAGAAATTGTGTGCCCAAGCTGAGAGCAGCCGTCAATTTGTGAGGCTGGATCAGGAGTCTGTGGCACACGGAGCATCACCCTGTCAGGCGAACCAGCGTTCCCACATTCGCATCCGTGGTTCAGGGTGGTGTCGTAGATGCCATTAGGGATTCTGGGCGATCAGCAATCTTTCTTGACCAGAGTTGATCCCCGCTGATGCTGAACGAGGACCCATGTGTGAGGTGTCGGGTATTGAGGCAGGATTCAAGTCCAAGCGGCCCACTGCACTGATCCGTATGTCGACGCCATACTTTGAGGGCACGGTGTGGGCGATCGGCGTGGACAAACCTGCATATCCCTTGCTGATTTGGTAAGTGGTGAAGTTCGAGGATGGGACAATTCGGGACATCTCCACTGACTACCTCTTCAAGCCTGTGCAAGGATGGCAACCATCGTGCCCAACAGAAGCAAGAGCCACTCAACCGCTATTGAAGCCCCTCAAGATGGAGTGCGTGGCAAGTGTGACCCCGACAAAGTGAAGGAGCTACAGCAGCGAGATCCTACCTCAATCAGGTGCGAAAGAACTTGGAAGCCCCACCGATTCGGCGGGGAACTGGGCAGACTTGTTCATCAAGAGGAAAGGCGTTCTCAAGCGAACTTTTGAGGGGAAGAACCCGAAGCTCGAACAGTTGGTTGTGCCTCGCACTCTCCGCGACAACGTCTACGTTGGGACACGATTCACCCATGGCCGGACATTTAGGGTCAAGAAGACGCTCGAGAGGATCAGGCAAGAATTCTACTGGCCTGGCATGGAGAAGATGTGCGACAGTATTGCCGCTCTTGTGACGTGTGCCCAAAGAACAACACCCAAAGGCTTTTAACACAAGAGTTCTCTAGGGAAAGTGCCACTAGTACGAACGCCATTTCTTAAGGTAGGAGTGGACTTAGTGGGGCCCATCATCCCAGCTCAGTTCGAGGACATCGGTACATCCTCGTCATGGTGGATTATGCCACGAGATACCCGAAGCAGTTTCTCTGAAGTCCATAGATGCTCCAACTGTCGCCGAAGCACTTTGGGGCATGTGGACCGGACTGGAATTCCAGACCAAGTACTTTCCGACCAAGGGACACAATTTATGTCGGAGGTCATGCACGAGGTCTTCCGCTTACTCAACATACATCGGTTGACCACGACTCCCTATCATGCGCAAGCAAACGGTCTGGTTGAACGTTTTAATGCCACACTGAAACAAATGTTGAAGCGGGCTCTGCCAAGAGCAACCGAAGGAGTGGGATAGATACATCCAGGTGTCCTCTTTGCTTTCCGGGAAGTGCCACAGGAGACCATGCGTTTTTTCCTTTTGAATTGTTGTACGGAAAGAACGGTAAGGGGGCCAATGTCCGTATTGAAGAACATGTGGACACAAGAGAAACGGAGGAGGAAAACAGACAGAAGTCACATATGTGCTTGACCTTAGGAACAGGATTGCAGAGGACCCGCGAACTGGCTTCATCTCATCTCAAGCGAGCTCAGGAGAGGGATAAACGGATCTTTGATAAGAAGGCCGTGAACGGTGGTTCGAACTGGGAGGGTGAGGTGCTCCTTCCCCTTCCGTCCATGCATAACAAGCTCAGTTAGCCTGGCAAGGACAATGTAGAGGCGGATTTTCTTAGTAGGATGGAGACATAGGCTGTTTCCTGTTCTTCGGTGCTGACGGAGATTCTCTGAACTGCGTGTATCATGGACCGTGATTTGTGGTGGTTGTTTTTTTTCTACTTTGCAATGAACCTTTGAACATGGGACAGGTTGGGTAGCTGGTACCTCATTAGTACCGAGCTTTTTAGGTGGGGGGTGTGTCACGCACGCATTTTTTCTTCCAACTGTCATGTTCAAGGTCCGTTTTGTCCAGAGGGAAGAATTTGTGTAGGGGGTTAGTTTTGTTAAAATGTAACCTTAAGCAGAGTGTCTTGGGTCTTAAAAAAAAACCGAGTTTTATTTTAGCTGTTAAACTCTGCAACCACCTTCCATCCTGCATTGTCATGTGTTTTCCGTGTGGACTCGGGTTGCACGTGGGGTTTAACGTGGCTGAGTTTAGCCTCCTCTCACTGCCGATGAGGTTTTTTTTTTTAAACGACCTAGGCAGTCGAGATTGGGTTGGGAGAGTGGGAGGAAAGATAACGTGTCGTGCAAGCCTTATGATGCAGGTTTTCTTGTAACTGTATTTTTGTGAGGGATCCATATCCCTCGGGGAGCCACCATTGTTTCGCCTTTGAGGGAAACTGCGTTGTATTATTTTTTTTGGAGATCCATATCTCCGGGCTCTCGGCGTCAGGTTTTTACCTTTTGGGGTTTAACCAAACTATTGTACTCCATAGGAGTGCTGTCGTCTTGTCCAGCTTTTTGTTATATTCCTGTGATCCATATCGCAGTCGTGAATCCCTGATTCACTTGGAGGCAGAAGCCTGGTTTTTTTTCTAAACTTTTAGGCCCTGACCGGGGATACGAGCCCTGCAGGGCTTACTATTCCGGCTCCTCAAGGAGTCCTTTCACAAGTCTAGTTGTTCTGCTTCTACACTTCTTGTTCTTGTTCTACTTCGTCTTCTACTTCTTCCTCTTGTTGGTTTTCCTCCTTCCCCTCACCAGTGGCTGACCTACCTGTGTGCCGCTGCTGCTGCCGCTGACCTTGCCTCTGTAGCGGGTCTCGCCGCCCTTCCGGTTTCTGCTGTTGCCGCCACCGGTACCGCAGCTGCTGCTGCGACCACGGCTTGACCCCCAAATACCTCCATCTTCTGCTTCGCCCACATCATCCCTCCCCTTTCCTCTCCCAGTCTTCAGCCCCTTTCCCCTCCTCGCCCCTCTCCCGGGAACCCGCAAGGACTCCTCGCCCCGGGGTCGGATCGAGGACGCACCTGCTGCCGTGCACCATCTTTGGGAGAGAGGACCTTCAGCCTGACCCCTGCATTTGTGTTGCGCCGGCGACCCCACTCTCTACCACTACAGCTTCGTGGGTCGCTGGTGTCACTGCCCTACCTGTTGTGTACAGGTGTTGGACGGCCGCCACACTGTGTGCTGATGGGAGTGTATTTCACCTTCATCTTCGGACCTTCGTGGTCTCTTTGTGTGTAACTGTATCTCCTTGGAAGGAGAAAGGACGCTATCTGTTGTGGTGTGCATCCGACGGACAGACGCGCTCTCCTTCGCTGGACCCGCACAGGACTGTCTCACGTTGAGGCTTTGGGGGGATCGGTCCGTTAAGTCTGGCATCCACGTTTTATTGCAGAGATAAAGGACAGGCGTTTTAAAACAGTTTTGTCGGCGGAGCGCTGTATCATTCTATTATAGTTATGTTTGCCTAACATGAATGGTGTGTTGTGCATTTCCACATTACTTGCTTTCCAGGGTTGTCGCCGCTGTATGGTGTGTTTTTTTTTCTTGTGCAGGGTTCCAGTTTTTCTATGTCGTCAAGTTTAACCATGCATTGTTTATCAATCTTTCTGTTTATGAACTGTCCTTCGTCTGTTAGCGTTTAAAAAAGAGTGAAATTAATGTTGGATGTTTGTTACAGCCCTTAGCAGTTGAACTTCCCCAGTATACTACCCCATTCCAAGGGTATTGCCCAAGGACGCTCCCCCTTTGTTTTGGCCTTGCTTATTTAATGATCTAGTGCTAAAATGTCTCCTTCCGAACCGTAATCCTGTCTATCCCACAGGTTGTTGCCTTGATTTGTATCTTGGAATCCTGGTCATCCCTATTTTAATTTTCGAGGGGTCAGTTTTTGGCAAGCATTCCTGTTTTTTTTTAAGCTTGCTTGCCCTTCGATTGCATTTTGGCTTTACCCTACCTCCTGGCCCCACCCCGAATCCGGCCGGGGCGTGCATGTTAGTGGAGAGAGATTCGATTATTTTGTATGTGTGTGCGTGTGGGTGTGGGTGTGTGTGTGTGTGTGTGTGTGTCCCTTCCATTTATTTACATCCCTTTTGAAGTTATAATGTATACCCGTCCTTATATATGTATGTAAACATGTTGTGAACATCTGTTTTTTTGTGACAGTAAAGTTTCAGTTTTTTTTTGTACTCGTATTTCCGTGTTTGAGTTTGATGTTTGTGTGGTTAGCGCGATTGAGTTGGGATTGAGCATAGCGTTTCCCTTGAACAATTACCACGTGACATCACCCACGTGACAGTTTTCAATAACATCATTTTCACGCAAACATTCATCAAATGCATCTCTGTCTTTCATGTGAAATAGAACTACAGTCTTTAACTGTTCTCTAAAGTCTTTTAAACTGAGTTATATTTTTGACATAAAATCCACACACTTATCCAGCATGTCTTCCGCTGAAAAGCTAGTTTCGACAAAGTGTTTCTCTTTTTTAACTATGTCTCTTTCTGCCGAACAGTCATCTATAATAAATAGTGTCTGCGTTCCTTCAAACAGTCTATAAAAATGTTCTAAACGCTCACTCAGTTTATTGCTAGGATCAACTAAATATATGTCATCATCTGTCCATATAAACCTTCTATTTATGATATGCTTTGTTCCATTTAGTGTTGGACAGAAAACCACAATATGATTAAAATTATAACGATAAACTGTTTGTAATAGGTCTAGGACAAATATTGTTTTTCCACAACCAGTCTGCCCACAAATCAATGAGCAATGAGGTGTTTTTGTCATAAAGTTTAATGCTCCATGTTTTTAACAGAACTTAAACTAATCCCGGGTTTTTGTTTTTATCATGCCCTCTGTTAAAACTTGTTCAGTATAATAAAATCCTATTAAGGTCTAAATGTGTAAGATTACTCCAATTCAGTGCTGTAAGATTGTTTCTATTTAGACTAATATTGATTTTTGTTGCTTGTTGTTATGACCTTAATATCCTCACCATTGTGAAGAATGACAACAGTAACTTTTTAAGACTGTCAACGTCTAAGTTTTGCCAGCTAATTAGAATTCCTTAAAAGGACGTCACTAACGCCCCCAACCCCCTCCCTCTCCTTATCTTTTAAGAAAAAAATTTAAAATATTTTTGGGGAAAAGTGCCCCTTTTTTCATTTGGGGCCCTTAAACTGTATTTTTTTGAGCTTTCTTTTAAAAACCCGCTTCTCTTCTGGGGAAAGGAAATGTACTTTTTTTTTCCCTAGGGGTTTTTTTCCCTTTTTCGACTATTGTCACTGGATAAGACTTCAGAAAAAGGGCCCAGATTTTTGGAATGCTTTTCTGAAATTTTTTTTGAGGGCCCAAAAAATTTTAAATTTGGGTTAGGGAATTAAAATTTTAGGCCCCATTTAAATAGGTTCTAAGTGCATTTGGGTCAGGTTTTGGGAACTATTTTAAAATTCATAGGGGCCAAAATTATTTGCCTAGTTTTGGGGCAGTTTGTTCTGTTTGGAAAAACTTTTTTTTGGGTCGCCAACCCCTTTCGTTTATAACCCATTTTTTGGGTATCAAACCATACTAAAGTGCCTTTTTCGCCATTTGTTAAAAGCCCCGAAACGTTTTGCAATGTTTTTAATTCTAAAGTTATACCCCTTCCCAGGCCCCAATGAAATTGGTTTTCGGGCCCCCCGCGACTTTTTTATTTACAGTTTTTTATTTTTTTTTCCAAAAAAAATTGTGCAGGTTATACATTTTCCTTTTTCCCCGTTTTGTTTTGATTTTTATATTAAATGACCCGACCCCCACAAAAAAAAAATTTTTTTTAAACTGTAAATTAGGGAATTGAAAAAATTTTCATAATCGCAATAGGGGCAGCTTTCCTGAGGGCTGAGCTTTTTAAAAAGTTGGGGCCTTCCCAACCCATTAAAGTTTTCCCCAGTGTCAGCTCACCCAAATTTGAACATAGGTATAAAATTTTAATGCAAAAATCGGGGCGGATTTTCCCTCATAAGTAGTTTTTTTTGACGAAATCTAAAATATGAGTGGGTGTTGGGCCCGTTGTAAACCCTAACATTTTAGCTAGTTTTTATCAAAATAGAACCTATTCTTCTTTTTCAGGTTTGAAGGTAACATTGTTTTAAGTTTGCCCATTTTTAATTTTGGGAAAGCAATGTCAAAGTTTCCCATTGCTTCTTTTAGCGAGAAACCCCCGAAATCCCCCATCAGGTAGGGTTTAAAACTGGCAAACCCTATTGGCCTCTATTTTTAAAATTTTTTTAAATTCTTTTATTCCCCTTTGGGGCTTTCCCTTATTTTAAACCTTACTTTTTGGGGGGGGGAAAATTATTTCAGGGAGCGGGGCCCGTTCTATTTTTCGCATTCTTTTCCCTACCCTGTTCAAAAACGAAGGGTCGGGGTTTGGGTTTTGTTAAAAAAAATTTTTTTAAACAAAAATAAAAATGAGTGTTTAAAATATGGGCAGAAATATTCTTTTGGGGCCCCCAACTACAAATTTTAAAAAATTTATAGCAACTGATATCTTGACTTTGCTGTGCCCCAGCTCCCTTCTTTTCTTTTAAAAAAGGGGGGAGTACTCCTTTAAAGGGCTATTTAACCCCCTATTAAAAACGCCAAAAGAAAGCGTGGTTTAGTAAACCCGAGGGCAGTTTTATAAAGACCATTTAAAATTTTGGGCTGTGTTTTGCGTTTAAAAATGGGTGTGGGGGGTGCGTTTGCTGATCTTTTAAAATCCCCACGATCCTTTGGGTGAGGTCAGTGTCCAGATTTAAATTTCTATTACATTCAGAGTATTTTGACTGAATTGAAAGGGCCCCTTTTGCAAATGAAAAACCCTTTTTAATTCCACTCAGAAACTTAATGGGAACTTGAAGGTTTTTTGAAAGGTTCTGTAAAAAATTAATTTTTTAAACATCAAGCGGGTTTTTAGAAAAAAGTTGGATCAAAAATCAGGGCCTAGGGGGACCTTTTTTTTCGGGGCACGAAAAAATTTATAACTATGACGGGATCCCTTTTTTTCCCAAAATCTTTCTTTTTTGGCACAACTGTTGAGCCTGGGTCCCTACAGCAAGAGCATAAAACAGCATGGACAACATTTATCTTAGACACTTCTAAGGGCCTAACTAGGGCGGGAATAGAACGAAATAAACGACTCTATTCGTACTTACGTTTGGTGTTTGCTAGGGTCGCAAGCACAGGCAAGATCGAGCATAACTGATCCTTCTACTGGCTTTGACGCACAAAAACAATACTTAGCAAATTTAGAGGACGCCATTAATTCTACAGTTGATTTACCTTCAAGTATTGAAAGATACCAAAATGTTTTACAATACGCAAGATCGAAAGTAGACTTTGCTGTTGGCACTGGTTTATACATGCTGCCTTCTGACCTCAGACTCCAGATAGGTACAATAATAAACTATAATAATGAAATTCTTATAGCAGGCAATGAACAGAAGGTTGGGAAAAACGACATAAATTCTGAGCCAGTAATATTACAAACAATAAAAGAACACCCAAGATTAAGTCATCTAATTCCCGAAGTCCAAACCCCCAAAGTCATTGAAGACTCAGCAAAGCTCGCGGACTCTGTTCGCGATGACCATGAATATGAAAAGACAGCGCTTGTTCTTGGATTAACTGGCATAGGATTACTTGGTCTTTATCTTACTAAATAGTAACCCAACTATTACAAGAACTAATGTCCATAAGTGCTCGGCCATAAAGCCAACTACTTTGCTTGCAGTAGACAAAAGCCAGCTGGCAATACTCCCCAATATTCCTGGTAAAGCGTCCACGGCTTTACCAGCTAATTTTTTTTAATAAACTTGCAAGATGATCAAGCTGTTTTTTTACCCATGATTTATCAGGCGGAGATGGAGGCGATGGCGGCGGAGGCAATTCCTTGCTTGACTAGAAAATCTTTCATAGCAACCGAAGCTGCAATGATAGCAATTAGCTTTGCTGAATCCTCAAAGTCTAGTTTGCCAAGATCTGCTGGTTTAATTCTTAACAAGCTTTTACCAAGCATTGAGTATCCTACACTTAGGCCTCCAATAACAGCAGAATGGTATACAAGGTTGGTAACAGTTTTTTCGGTGCTCATTTTTTAGAAAATAAAAAAATTATAATTTTTAAAAAACATGAACAGCGATGATCTACTACAGCTACAGGGAAGCCTAAACCTTCCTGAACTTATGAATGACCAAGTTGATGATCAAGCATTATGCCCAAAAAGGAGAGGCTGTATTCTTTGGCAGAGGGGGGGAAAAACAAAACAGTTCCGGAACTGAATTCAGCATTAAAACAGATTCAAGATGTCGCCGCAAGACATTTTAAAGTATCATAACAGGTATGAAGCGCAGCTGGGGTCTAGAATGGTGAAAAAGTGGGGGGAAAAACGGTTCTTAGTTTGTACACTAAACTAGTCAGTAGATTTGCTCCCATTGATTCTAAAACAAGACTTACATATGATTTAACGCAAGACCCAGTTTTAAAAAATCATTAGAGTCTCTAGGCTGTGATTTATTTTACAGATTTGGAACATTGTTATCGCCATTAAATCATGGGATTAATAACTTTTAATCATATAGATTTTATTTCCCTTCAAAATGACGGGCCAGAAAATCAGCAGAACCAGAATCAGGAAACATTGAATCGGTGGAAAAAGAAACCCAAAGCCAGAAAATCAGCAGAATCAGAAAACACTGAATCAGGTGGGGGCCAGTGAAAAGTGTCCTCATCCTGGACGTGTTAAAGCAGGAAAAAAATTAGCAGAGTGGAACAGACAAAAAAAATTAATGTTACAGAATATAACTCATCATGAAAACATAACCCCGCCAGCGCCAGAACAGTTGATTCAATGCCGTTTATAAAAACTCCATGTGATACAAGGGCACCAAAGTCTTCATGGAATATTGAACTTAAAACTGTTGCCATTTTTGGCGCCATTGCTGCTGTTGGGGGCAGTTTATTACGGTTATAAATATATACACAATGGCAGCAGAAACAAAAGCAACCAAAAAAATCTAAAACCTTTAAATACAGAGAAAGACAACAGCACGCCAAAACCGCCAATAACAAAGCATCATTTTGATCCATTTCAAATGGAATAATATTTAAGAACTTAATTTTAAATTTTTTTATAAAAATAGATCATGGCGTATTATAAAATGTTTAAAAGTCAATAAATAAAGACATGGAGTCTATAAAAGACATTTCCATGACCAGAATTGTAATCAATGCGGTTGCTTAGGATGTAAGAACTTCCTTAAGATCTATGCAGAGAACGCTGAGCAAGACATCCTCAACGATGACGCGTTTTTTGAGGCGTGTGTGTACTATATTAGGTTTTAAAACTATTTAAGATAAAAACATAGATTGTATTTTTTTGATAATTATAAGATAACTTAAATAAGACTTGGTTGTACTTAGAGGAGGGCTTAGTTATGATCTTGGGTGACTTAATCAAGAACTTAATCAAGAACTTATTAAGAACTTGGGGTGACTTAATTAAAAACTTGTGGATGACTTGAGGATGACTTCAGGATGACTAGAGGATGACTTGGGATGACTTGAATAAGAACTGAAGTGACTTGAGAATAACTTGAGGATAACTTGGGTAAAAACTTGTGGATGACTTGAGGATGACTTCAGGACAACTTGGTAAGAACTTAGAAGTGACTTAGGGTGACTTGGGGATGATTTAAAGGGCAACTTGTGGATACTTGGTGCATGCGTGGGGGGGGGGGTGTGGGGTGGGGGTGTGGGGGTGTGGGGTGGGGGGTGTGCATGCGTGGGTGGGGGTGTGGGGTGGGGGGTGTGCATGCGTGGGGTGGGGGTAAGCAGGAGTTACCTCCCTTAGTGTCCGAACATAGCAAGTACGGGCCAGTACTGCAGCCCTCTTGCTACAAATAAATAGGCGTTCACCGCAATAAACGGTTATTTATAGCAAAACGGATTTTACCGCAGCCCTCTTGCTACTATAAATAGGCGTTCACCGCATGAACGGTTATTTATAGCAAAACGGATTTTCCCGCAGCCCTCTTGCTGCTAAAAATAAGGCGTTCACAGCTGAACGGCTATTTATAGAAAGGCGGATTTTACCGTAGCCCTCTGCTACTATAAATAGGCGTTCACCGCATGAACGGTTATTTATAGTAGCAGTCAGCAAGGCTAATTTTACTGCAGTCCTCTTGCCACGAAAAAAAGGCGTTCACAGCATGAACGGCTATTTATAGTAGCAGTCGGCAAGGCTAACTTCACCGCAGGTTGCCTCCCACAAAGAGTTTCATTATACTTTCCTTCTTGCACAAAAAAAGTTTATACCACACCCTCCTCACCGCCATGTCTCAGTTGGTTTTGATCTTTGAAACTTGTTTGCGCCTTTTCAAGGCAGTGACCCAAAATCGAGCTGATGGATATTTTTTTCTTTCGCCAAGTTTTAGTAAAGAGCACCATTTTTGAAAAAATGGAATAAATTTCGTCAACAGTCAAAAAATTATCAAAGCCATAACTCTCTTTCAGTAATATTGCCTAAATCTCTTTCTAAATCTCTTTGTAGAACCGACAAGCTTTCAAGGAGCGGGTGTAGTTCGTTAATGGTTAGTTCTCGTTTTTTTCCCCCCACCTTCCAAAAACGCAATACTGCTCTTTGGCTTACAAGGTAAAAACAGCGCTCACCTAATTTTCTTTTGTTTATATACTCCATCATAAGCTTGTAGTATTGCTTTATGATCCCCCATAACAAGAAGTTGTTCCTCTGTAAACAAAGCACGTCCGTCTCCATTAGAAGCCATGGCTAAAATGGCGGCTCTTGCCGGCGTAGTAGTGTTGACGTGGAGTGCCACGTGGCAGTCTAGAATATTCGCGAAACTTTGCTGACACAAAAATGGGCAAGTTGCCCGCGGCGGCACTTGGCCAGTAAGAGACGAAACGCAGTAAGCTCGGAGGCATGGGTTATTGATTTTTTGGTCACAACATAGGAAGACACACAGTTGCAAAAGAGCGCTCGGCCTGCGCTGTGTTCTACCTAGCCGCGCATACGTGCTTGTGTGTGTGTGTGTGTGTGTGTGTGTGTTGTGTGTGTGTGTGTGTGTTAGTGTGCCGTGTGTGTGTTAAGTGTGTGTGTCTTAGTGTGTGTGAGTGTTGTCTCCCCGCCTCTCTGTCTGTCTGTCTTGTCTTCTCTGTCTCTTCTCTGTCTGTCTGTTGTCTGTCTGTCTGTTCTGTCTCTCTCTCTCTCTCTCTCTCTTCCGCCAAGGAAAAGGCGGCTTTTTAGGCCACTTTCGCCCAAAAACTCGGTGGTAGAGCAAGTGAGTTAGAATGAAGTTTCCTGTCTCTACAAATGTGTTGAGTCAGACAGACAGGTTGGGAAACGCTGTGTGTGGCTTGGGGGGGTGCTAATCCAGGTTAGTTACTCTTTAAAAAAATTGTTTCAAAAAGATACTAACTGATTTTTTCCTTTGGAATTGCCATATATTTTCTATGCTGTCAACTGGATGGCATTGATTTTTGGTGGATTTTCCTTATAAGAATTGCACTTGGCTTTGCTGTTATATTTCCAGTTGTTAGAATTTTAGGCCCGCATGTTAAATTTAAATTTTAAAAACCTAGTTGTACTATTTGAAGGTGAGTTCAGGTTATTTATTATTAAACGTGTTGCTTTAAAAATGTGGTTCAATCACATTGTTTCAGAACCATTTTTGAGAGTTTGTGTTTTAGACCACATGGTCCTAAATAAATCTCATTTCCTTTGTTCTTGCAGTAAAATAGTGTTTGTCACATCACATGGTTTTAGTAGAGGAAAGTCTACATCTCATGGTACATGTGTTAAGTTTGGTACATGGTTCTTTGTGTTTTTATCATAGCACATGTGTGAAGTTGGTACAGGGTTTCCCTTTGTTTTAATCATGGGGCACATGTGTTAAGTTTGGTAGAGGTTCTTTGTGTTTTAATCATGGTTTACATGTGTTAAGTTGGAGAAATTTTCCTTTGGGAATTTCAGAGGACGTTTATTTTGCTTTCTCAGTTGAAAAGAAAAATACTTGCTTTCAAGGATGTGTTATCCTTAAATTATTTTATTAGTGTCAACCTTAGAGACTGATGTTAATCAAAAATGGCTATGGTTGTATAAAATTTGGGTTTTATGAGGGCATCTGTTGGAAACCTGGGAGAGGAAAGATTGTTTCTGGCTTTCTGCCTAGTGGTTCAGTAGGATGATGATAAAGGATGTAAGCAGATTTGCCCCCATGGTCAGGGGGCCCAAATTTGATAGCGAAGAGGCTGTCAGTATGTTGGTATGCACTCACTGTATTCAGTTTAACATTGGATGGAATCAAAGTGTTTTTTGGGCATTACCATAACCAGGGTCAAGTGGATTTGAACTTGATAAGATAACTACTATTTTATTAGTGATGCATTGTCCCTCTTTGTGTGTTTCCTAGTTGAAAATGTTGCTGAAGGTCTTTGATGGTTTTGGTTTGGCCATTGTTATTATTGTGTTTTTTGGCACACAGTCCCGTGCAGATTTTTATGTTTGTATTCTTTTGCAGTCCCCCTTTTGAGTTGCCCATGCTTTGCTTCTTCTCGTCACAACCTAAAGTTCTTTTTGTCACTAATCACTTAAAATTGAATCAGTCCATGTTTTAAGTTAATATTGTTGTTTGGATTTTTGTCTATTTTAAAATTGTTAATAAAAGTTGGAGTATCATCGTACAGTCAGGAGTTTGGGTTATTTGTGGTCTGGGTTTGGGGTTTTTAGGAACCTGGGGTTACATAAAGTGGGGGCTCGTCCGGGATTATTATCAGATATAGGCAAAACTCGTCCGGGATATTATTAGATATAGGCAAAACTCGCCCGGGATTATTATTAGATATAGGCAAAATTTGTTAGGCAATATTATTAGATATACTCATAAAAAATAAGCAAAATTTGTTAGGCAAAATTTTAAGTTGAGACATGGCTGATCAACTGGAAGGTGATGTGACTAGGATGAGGGGGGTGTTAAAGTAGAGGTGGAGGGGGACAGCGGCAGAGAGTTTCCAGAGGTCAGTGGCTCTGAGTGGAGATCAGCTTGCTGCTCTACTGGTATGCTGGAGCGACTGGAGGCACCCTTTGGGGGATGACAACAGCAGAGAGTACCCAGGGGTCGGGGGTCTGAGTGGAGACCAGCGTGCTGCTTTACTGAGTAGAATGGAGAGACTGGAGGCATCCTGGAGGTGGAGGAACAGGGCCCGTGGGAGACTTGCAACTCAGGGCAAACCCTGGAAACGAGGCCAAAGCCTTGGACCCCGAAAGATCTCTTGCCCCCGGGCAAGAATCACAGAAAGTGGGACCCCGCCTGCTTCTGACGACCAAGATAGGGGGTCATTGGATAGGATAGACAAGATGACATCGGTGATAGGCTTGAAGTGGGAATTGCAGAGGTGCGGGTTGAAGTATTCCAGTTTAAATGCCAATAGAGGCAGTTGTTAAAACAGATGAAAATTTCAGTTCAACCTATGATAGCTCTGCAACCCTTTTCCTGAGCCCGCGTCGAGGAAATAGTGTTACAGACTCGCAAAGAGGTTGTTGGAGACACACTTGTGTATGCGGACAGTATTCCATGCCCGCTCCCGAAATCGAAATTTGCACTGAAGAAACTATCCCAACTAAAAAAGGAAAAGGAGGGAGGGAAAAGGTGGCAAGTCAAGGAATCTGTTGGTACATCTGCCCCTACAAAGGGCTGAGTGACTATGGACTGGATTCGACCCCACCCAAAAAATTGGGGACAAAACGGGTTCAGATCAAGACTTTGGGAGGTGAATTTCCCGTGACAATGTGGGCCTAGGGGCAGATGACAGCAAGGCAGATGAGGAATTCTGTGGCAGGAGACTCGGATGCAGACTTCACAGAGTACATGACTAGCAAAAATTACCTCCCCGTGGCTACCTGGTTTAGATCTTAGTGATCCTAAGCAACTAGCAGAGTTTGCAAGGAAAAAAAACCCCGGAAGCCTCCCGACGATGTACCCCAAACGGTGCCATGTCCCCACAAGGACTGCAACAAAATGTTCCGTGGCAACTCTGACATGCGGAAACACCTACATACCCACGGCCCTCGTGTCCCTGTTTGTGCCGAATGTGGGAAGGCTTTTGCGGGAGAACTCCAAACTCAAGAGACATCAGCTTTCTGGTCAAGGCTCTTCTGATGGAGATCAGTGGGCACAGTCTACATACACAATTGGCACTCTGACGCAGGGTTTGACCCCTGTCACAGTTCCAGAGTACAAGCTGGAAGGGGGCTAGGTGGAAACTTAATTGGGATGGGGAAGTCATCAGGCACACTGGGTGACAGCTTTGGTGGTACTTTCTATTGTTTCAAGTTTCAGGGGTTGACTTCTGGCGTTCAGCATTGGACAATTTTTTTTTTAGCATGCTTCCCACCTGTATGTTTAAAGTTTTGTGCATTGGAGTGACCAGTTTTTTCTTTTTTTTTTTCAACTGGGTATTTCCTAATCATTATGTTGTTTGCGTTGATTGTGATTTCCAGTTGTCACCTTCAAATCTTGGTTGTATTGATATTTTTTTTCTTTTGATTTGGGGTTGATTTGATAGTTTGGGTGTTTGGGTTTCTATTGGCTATTGTCGTATTTGAAATGTTCCCAGGAAAATTTTGAGTAGAGGAATTCTCCCTAGAGGGGTGAATGTAAACCCGTCAGAATTCACAGGTTACTAAGGTTTTAGGCAATTTTAGTATGTTAAAAAAAAAATAAAAGATAAAAACTTTCATTAGTGATTGTTTTTATTTTGAGGTAAAAACATTTACTGCTTTCCACTAGTTTTGTTGTTCTATATGTCTTTTTATTTAGCCGGTTTTAGTATTAAGACACTTTTTTTTACTGTTTGGCCCCTTCTGTTGGCTGATCTCTATCTACAAATGTGTTGAGTCAGGCAGACAGGTTGGGGAAACCCTGTGTGCTTGGGGGTGCTAATCCCGGTTAGTTTACTCTAAGTATTAAAAAATTGTTTCTAAAAGATACTAACTGATTCTTTTCCTTTGGAATTGCCATATATTTTCTATGCTGTCAACTGGATGGCATTGATTTTGGTGGATTTTCCTTATAAGAGTTGCACTTGGCTTTAGCTGTTATATTTCCAGTTGTTAGAATTTTTGGCCCCCAGTTGAATTAAAATTTTAAAACCCAGTTGTATTATTGAAGGTGAGTTCAGGTTATTTATTATTCACTGTTGCTTTAGAATGTGGTTCCATCACATTGTTTCAGAAACATTTTTGGGGGAGATTGTGTTTTAGACCACATGGTCCTAAAAAAAATATCATTTTTCCTTTGTTCTTGCAGTAAAAAAGTTTTTTGTCACATCACATGGTTTTTAGTAGAGGAAATTTTCTAATCTCATGGTTCATGTGTTAAGTTTGGTACATGGTTCTTTGTGTTTTTATCATAGCACATGTGTGAAGTTGGTACATGGTTCTTTGTGTTTTAATCATGACACATGTGTTAAGTTTGGTACATGGTTCTTTGTGTTTTAATCATGGTTACATGTGTTAAGTTTGGGGGAAATTTTCCTTGAATTTCAGAGGATGTTTATTTTTGCTTTTCTCAGTTGAAAAGAAAAATACTTGCTTTCAAGGATGACTGTTATCCTTAAAATTATTTTATTAGTGTCAATTAGAGACTGATGTTAATCAAAATGGCTATGGTTGTATGAAATTGGTTTTTTTGAGGGCATCTGTTTGGAAACCTGGGAGAGGAAAGATTTATCTGGCTTACTGCCTCGTGGTTCAGTAGGATGACTGATAAAGGATGTAAGAGATTTGCCCCCATGGTAGGTGGCCAACTGATAGCGAAGAGCTGTCAGTATGTTGGTATGCAACTCACTGTATTCAGTTTAACATTGGATCGGATCAAAGTGTGTTTGGCATTACCCATAACAGGGTCAAGTGGATTTGAAAATTGATAAGATCACTACTATTTTATTAGTGATGCATTTTTCCCTCATTGTGTGTTTCCAAATTGAGATGTTTGCTGAAGGTCCCTTTTATGGCTTTTTTGGGTTTTGGGCCCTTGTTATTATTTGTGTTTTTTGCACACAGTCCCGTGCAGATTTTTATGTTTTGTATTCTTTTGCAGTGCCCTTTTGAGTTGCCCACTAAATTTTTTCTTCTCTCTGTCACAACTAAAGTTCTTTTGTCACTAATTCACTTAAAATTGAATCGTCCATGTTTTAGGTTAATATTGTTGTTTGGATTTTTGTCTATTTAAATTGTTAATAAAAGTTGGAAATATAATCGTACAGTCAGAGTTTGGGTTATTTGTGGTCTGGGTCTGTGCGTTTAGGAACCTGGGTTACACCTAAACATTTACTGCACCTTCAGTGTAAATCCTATAACATTTACTGCACCTTCAGTGTAAATCCTATAACATTTATTGCACCTTCAGTGTAAATCCTATAACATTTACTGCACCTTCAGTGTAAATCCTAAAAACATTTATTGCACCTTATTGTAAATCCTATAACTTTTTGCACCTTCAGTGTAAATCCTATAAATTTATTGCACCCTTTAGTGTAGATCCTATAACTTTATTTCACCTTCAGTGTAGATCCCATAACATTTATTGCACCTTCAGTGTAAATCCTATAACATTTATTGCACCCTTTAGTGTAGATTCTATAACATTTATTGCACCTTTAGTGTAAATCCTAAATATTTTATTGACCTTTAGTGTAGATCCTATTACATTTATTGCACCTTCAGTGTAAATCCTAACCATTTATTGCACCTTCAGTGTAAATCCTATAGCATTTACTGCACCTTAAGTGTAAATCCTATAAATTTACTGCACCTCAGTGTAAATCCTATAACATTTATTGCACCTTTCAGTGTAGATCCTATAACATTTACTGCACCTTCAGTGTAGATCCTATAAATTACTGCACCTTTAGTGTAGATCCCATAACATATATTGCACCTTCAGTGTAAACCCTACAACATTTATTGCACATTCAGTGTAAATCCATAACATTTACTGCACCCTCAGTCAAAAATGACCTCGCATGGCCGTTCCGTGTTTCTGTTGGAAAAGTTTGATACCAGATAGGACACTTCTCACACACGTTTCTGAAGTAAGGGTCTTTCGAAAATGCACACGTCTTGATATAAAACGTTTTCTAAATGTTCCCCTCTATGCTCCGACAAAGTCTTATACGGCGAGACCGGCAGTTTACCCTTTATTTTATAAGAACATATGTTACATGCAAAAGATTCTGGTAGAAGCTTCTGACGCTTTCTCCCACTAGACTTTGTAGCAAACGTATGACGTGATGGGCATCAAATGGGCACAGCGTGTAGAAACAGATTTATCTGAGAATGGATTTTGGAATTGTGTGGCTGTCCCCGGGGTAGGGCATTTAACTGAACTTTATTGCAGAATTCAAGGTTCGTTTGACTGTGCTATACAAACAGAATTGGCATCCTGACATGGAAAGCAAAGAAATATGTGACTGGTTCTATTTATGCAAAATATCTTTCGAGCACAGAAAGACACTGTGGTGATCACAATTACATGGCATTATATAATAAAATTCAGATTGACAACCGTTGGATTTAATGTAGATGAGAGGTGGATTTACCCTGAGATATCACGGGATCGCCTTGCCCAATGTGTGGAAAATTCCCGTTGACGATGAAATCCACTGTTTTTTTTCGCTGACAAGTTTTTGAAAGAGAATAGTTTTCGCTTTTTCAGTTAGATATCCTGAAAAAGAAGACAGTGTCATCAAAGGACGTAGACATTATTCAATCCACGGCAGATTTATCACAGGGTATGGAGCCTAAGGCCCAAAAAAGAGTTTAAACTGTAAGTCAAATCGGAAAGGGGGAAGATTGATGTTTTTCTTTCTGTGTTTTGTTGTTATTGTTCTTTTTTTTTTTGTTTTAATAAACAGCTTTTGTGGATGGTTGAGCTGTTTAAATTTTGATTGCGAGTTTGTCCCGCCGATTGAAGTGTGCAAAGTTCTGAGTGTGTATGTTCTGAAAGTGTGCATGTTCTGAATGTATTGTTTTGAAGTGTATATGTTTGAAGTGTGTATGTTCTGAGGTGTGCATGTTGAAGTGTGTATGTTTTGAAGTGTGTATGTTCTGAAGTGTGTATGTTCTGAAGCGTGCATGTTCTGAATGTGCATGTTCTGAAGTGTATATGTTCTGAAGTGTGTATGTTCTGAAGTGTGCATGTTCTGGGAAGTGTATATGTTCTGAAGTGTGATGTTCTGAGGTGTGCATGTTCTGAAGTGTGCATGTTCTGAAGTGTATATGTTCTGAAGTGTATATGTTTCTGAAGTGTATATGTTCTGAAGTGTATATGTTCTGAAGTGTGCATGTTTGAAGTGTGCATGTTCTGAAGTGTGCCATTTGCGCTGATTTTGGATTGTTTGTAAAAAATTTGGATACGTTTTCCCTTTTTTCCGTGGTGTGTGATTGCTGTCTATACGACTTTCATTTTTCTTTTTCGTACTCTAAATTCTGTATACATGTTTGGTTTGCTTTGGTATCGATTATGACCCCATCCTCCCCCTTGTGACAGGACCTTTTGGCAATGACTGTATAATGTCAAAGTTTTTAGAGTGCCAACTCTCTCAGTCTGTCTGTCTCTGTCTGTCTGTCTGTCTCTCTTCCTATATCTCTCTGTTTCTGCATGCCTCACTGTCCGAAATACCGGTCTTCAGTATGGTCAGTGTTTTTAGGAGCATGGAAGTAGTACAAAACAACCGGTGGGAGTAGATTGCCGTGTGTGTGGACATGCGTGTGAGCGTGGTTGAGCGTGTGTAGCATGTTCATTCAAAATGATGTACACTTTCATGAGATGTGTTCGGAAATATTTGCAAAACAACTACGACTTACGGTCTGGTCGGGTACCAATCGCGAAAGAGTTTTCGTGAAAAAAAAAGGATAGAATGTCAGTTTCAGTATTCGTGTTGTACATTTCACGTGTCAGATGGCAGATTCCTTTATTGGGTATTAGATTGAAAAGAAACTGACCTCCAGTGTGGACGACAGTTGTCGCTGTAGTGTGTATATTCATTTTTGGAAGATGTGTGACAAATTATCTTAATATGATGTTCAGAAGTCAATACACATTTAAAAAAAAAAAAAAAAACGAATACAAGAATCAAAGATATGGCCGACATGACTTCAGACACATGGTCTTTCATGTAACAACAAAAACTACAACAACAGGCACAGGAAAGTAAGAAAAAAAATATAATGGAAAGTAAATTCTTCTCCCACCCCCCCTCTCTGTGTGTGTGTGTGGTGTGTGTGTGTGTGTGTGTTGTGTGTGTGTGTGTGTGTGTGTGTGTGTGCGTGCGCGCGCACGTGTGTGTGTGTGTGTGTGTGTGTGTGTGTGTGTGTGTGTGTGTGTGTGTGTGTGCGTGCGCGCGCGCGCGTGATGGCTTCCTCAAATTGTAATGCAATCTAACTTTATCTTTATGCCTGTCTGATTCTCCTGTTGAAACAACTTCTTCAAGTCTGAAGAGTGAAATGCGCAGGAGTAAGCCTGCTCACAGCCACCTGGCCTATTGTCTCAGCTGGAAGTAGCTGAACACCTGTGCAACCCAAGACACATGCCTACGACAAACCCTAGTCCAACAAAGGCTAACAGAGCTCTCTCTCTCTCTCTCTCTCTCTCTCTCTCTCTCTCTCTCTCTCTCTCTCTCTCTCTCTCTCTGTGTGTGTTTCAAAACAAACCTACGCTTAAGCGCTGCACAAAGTACTCACATTACACGAGCTATTAAAATCAACGTTGTTCAGGTTTTATTGCGGGCATACACACACACACACACACACTCTCTCTCTCTTCGGGTATCATAGGACAAAAAGCGAAAACGATAGCACGCGCGATCTCTCGCGCGTGTTCTGACGTACGCTTGCACACACACGCACACGCACGCACAGACACACGCACACACACACACACACACACACACACACACACACACACACACACACACACACACACACACATTGCTTGGGGCGAGGAGACAGGTGATGTTGATAATGAAGGCGAGGTGGCTCTGAGCAGGGGAGGGGGGGGGGGGGGGGGGGGGTCATCAGCTTTGTACAGGGTCAGGTGAGACTTGATCCGTTTTTGTTTTTTTTAAAGTATGTTAACCCTTTTGAAGAATGATTTCTCACGGCCAAAAGTCAGTCTCCTCCTTTTTATATGTTAATACACGCGTGCAGAATGATTTTCGTTTGTTTTTCTTCTCCCCTTCAGGTGAAGTTTTCTATTTTCAACTTTGAAATAGCTGTTACAATCAGTCTTCGTATTATCAGTACAGCAAAAAAAAAAGAAAAAAACTGCTTGGCTCAGAGCAGCAACAAATGAATAAATAAAAAATAGATGAATGAGTAAACAAATAAGTAAAAATGAGACTCCAAAGGTTAATATATAGAGAGATAACATCATGAAAGGTTAATATATAGAGAGATAACATCATGAAGTAAAGTTATATAGAGAGATACATCATGAAAGGTTAATATATAGAGAGATAACATCATGAAAGGTTTATATATAGAGAGATAACATCATGAAAGGTTAATATATAGAGAGATAACATCAGAAGGTGATAAGGTTAAGATTTATATAGAGAGATAACATCATGAAAGGTTAATATATAGAGAGATAACATCATGAAAGGTTAATATATAGAGAGATAACATCATGAAAGGTTAATATATAGAGAGATAACATCATGAAAGGTTAATATATAGAGAGATAACATCATGAAAGGTTAATATATAGAGAGATAACATCATGAAAGGTTAATATATAGAGAGATAACATCATGAAAGGTATATAAGAGATAACATCAGAAGTAATATATGAGAGATAACATCATGAAAGGTTAATATATAGAGAGATAACATCATGAAAGGTTAATATATAGAGAGATAACATCATGAAGGTTAATATATAGATAGATAACATCATGAAAGGTTAATATATAGATAGATAACATCATGAAAGGTTAATATATAGAGAGATAACATCATGAATGGTTAATATATTGATAGATAACATCATGAAAGGTTAATATATAGAGAGATAACATCATGAAAGGTTAATATATAGAGAGATAACATCATGAAAGGTTAATATATAGAGAGATAACATCATGAAAGGTTAATATATAGAGAGATAACATCATGAAAGGTTAATATATAGAGAGATAACATCATGAAAGGTTAATATATAGAGAGATAACATCATGAAAGGTTAATATATAGAGAGATAACATCATGAAAGGTTAATATATAGAGAGATAACATCATGAAAGGTTAATATATAGAGAGATAACATCATGAAAGGTTAATATATAGAGAGATAACATCATGAAAGGTTAATATATAGATAGATAACATCATGAAAGGTTAATATATAGAGAGATAACATCATGAATGGTTAATATATTGATAGATAACATCATGAAAGGTTAATATATAGAGAGATAACATCATGAAAGGTTAATATATAGAGAGATAACATCATGAAAGGTTAATATATAGAGAGATAACATCATGAAAGGTTAATATATAGAGAGATAACATCATGAAGGTTAATATATAGAGAGATAACATCATGAAAGGTTAATATATAGATAGATAACATCATGAAAGGTTAATATATAGATAGATAACATCATGAAAGGTTAATATATAGAGAGATAACATCATGAAAGGTTAATATATAGAGAGATAACATCATGAAAGGTTAATATATAGATAGATAACATCATGAAAGGTTAATATATAGATAGATAACATCATGAAAGGTTAATATATAGAGAGATAACATCATGAAAGGTTAATATATAGATAGATAACATCATGAAAGGTTAATATATAGATAGATAACATCATGAAAGGTTAATATATAGAGAGATAACATCATGAAAGGTTAATATATAGAGAGATAACATCATGAAAGGTTAATATATAGAGAGATAACACCATGAAAGGTTAATATATAGAGAGATAACATCATGAAAGGTTAAATATAAGATAGATAACATCATGAAAGGTTAATATATAGATAGATAACATCATGAAAGGTTAATATATAGAGAGATAACATCATGAAAGGTTAATATATAGAGAGATAACATCATGAAAGGTTAATATATAGAGAGATAACATCATGAAAGGTTAATATATAGATAGATAACATCATGAAAGGTTAATATATAGAGAGATAACATCATGAAAGGTTAATATATAGAGAGATAACATCATGAAAGGTTAATATATAGAGAGATAACATCATGAAAGGTTAATATATAGAGAGATAACATCATGAAAGGTTAATATATAGAGAGATAACATCATGAAAGGTTAATATATAGAGAGATAACATCATGAAAGGTTAATATATAGAGAGATAACATCATGAAAGGTTAATATATAGAGAGATAACATCATGAAAGGTTAATATATAGATAGATAACATCATGAAAGGTTAATATATAGATAGATAACATCATGAAAGGTTAATATATAGATAGATAACATCATGAATGGTTAATATATAGATAGATCACATCATGAAAGGTTAATATATAGATAGATAACATCATGAAAGGTTAATATATAGATAGATAACATCATGAAAGGTTAATATATAGATAGATAACATCATGAAAGGTTAATATATAGATAGATAACATCATGAAAGGTTAATATATAGAGAGATAACATCATGAAAGGTTAATATATAGAGAGATAACATCATGAAAGGTTAATATATAGATAGATAACATCATGAAAGGTTAATATATAGAGAGATAACATCATGAAAGGTTAATATATAGAGAGATAACATCATGAAAGGTTAATATATAGAGAGATAACATCATGAAAGGTTAATATATAGAGAGATAACATCATGAAAGGTTAATATATAGAGAGATAACATCATGAAAGGTTAATATATAGAGAGATAACATCATGAAAGGTTAATATATAGAGAGATAACATCATGAAAGGTTAATATATAGAGAGATAACATCATGAAAGGTTAATATATAGAGAGATAACATCATGAAAGGTTAATATATAGAGAGATAACATCATGAAAGGTTAATATATAGATAGATAACATCATGAAAGGTTAATATATAGAGAGATAACATCATGAAAGGTTAATATATAGAGAGATAACATCATGAAAGGTTAATATATAGATAGATAACATCATGAAAGGTTAATATATAGAGAGATAACATCATGAAAGGTTAATATATAGAGAGATAACATCATGAAAGGTTAATATATAGAGAGATAACATCATGAAAGGTTAATATATAGAGAGATAACATCATGAAAGGTTAATATATAGAGAGATAACATCATGAAAGGTTAATATATAGAGAGATAACATCATGAAAGGTTAATATATAGAGAGATAACATCATGAAAGGTTAATATATAGAGAGATAACATCATGAAAGGTTAATATATAGAGAGATAACATCATGAAAGGTTAATATATAGAGAGATAACATCATGAAAGGTTAATATATAGATAGATAACATCATGAAAGGTTAATATACTCAGAGGCATAAAAAACGCGAAAAATTGAGACAGTGCACGATTGTTCACATTGTGAACAGGACGTAAGCAATGTCGTTGGCACGTGCAACATTAGCAGTGCGTGGTGTCTTGGCCGGTTGTAACCTCGTAACAGTGGGTGAATGTTGCCGGGTCAGCGTTTTTGGCACGAGGAGTGCATTTGCCATGTGGACTACCTACGCCACGTGCATCAATGTGAATTGCAACTCAATGTGGCCCCCATTGTGGGGCTATAAATTTCCAAACCCCAAAAAGTTC
>JAFLJL010018504.1:0-7500 GCA_018398815.1 Conus ventricosus | reverse complement strand
GACAACAGCAATGAAGACAACAATGAAGACAACAGCAATGAAGACAACAATGAAGAAAACAATGAAGACAACAGCAGTGAAGACAACAGCAATGAAGACAACAGCAATGAAGACATCAGCAATGAAGACAATAATGAAGACAACAGCAATGAAGACAACAATGAAGACAACAGCAATGAAGACAACAGCAATGAAGACAACAACAATGAAGACAACAATGAAGAAAACAATGAAGACAACAGCAGTGAAGACAACAGTGAAGACAACAGCAATGAAGACATCAGCAATGAAGACAATAGCAATGAAGACAATGGCAATGAAGACAACAGCAATGAAGACTTTCTTGTTGCACGCTGCTTTGATGACAATCCAATATTCATTCAGCATTTTCTTGCCAGGTTTCGACAGAAAAGGGGGAGGGGGAGGGGGGAGGACCGGGGGAGGGGGAGGGGAGGGGGGGATGGGGGGCATTACTCTACCACCACCACTTTAAGTTATACAGCAGCCCACAGCTTGTTTGAAATAGTAACACCCCCCCCCCCTCAACATCCAGGCCTACCACCTGATTTCCCCCCTTTTCGTCCCTTTCATGCTTCATCATTGATACTGATTAATCGTGTATCTACATTCAAGTTGAAGACCATGTTCACGTGACAATCAGGGGATGAAAGGCCTAAAAGTCATTTTGCTGTCAAAATGACAAATGTCAAACGCTCAAATGACTTCGGCAAGACCGGCCAAGTGTCTGGTGACAGTGAACGACATCAATTATCGCTGACATCCAGCCGTCTGGGGTTTAGTGCCATTGTTTGGATCTTCTCTCTAGTGCCCCATGGGTCCAATGATCTTCTCAGTAGTGCCCCATGGGTCCAATGATCTATTCTGTAGTGCCCCATGGGTCCAATGATCTCTCTAGTGCCCCATCGGTCCAATGATCTTCTCTCTAGTGCCCATGGGTCCAATGATCTCTCTAGTGCCCATGGGTCCAATGATCTTCTCTCTAGTGCCCCATGGGTCCAATGATCTCTCTAGTGCCCCATGGGTCCAATGATCTTCTCTCTAGTGCCCCATGGGTCCAATGATCTTCTCTCTAGTGCCCATGGGTCCAATGATCTCTCTAGTGCCCCATGGGTCCAATGATCTTCTCTCTAGTGCCCCATGGGTCCAATGATCTCTCTAGTGCCCCATGGGTCCAATGATCTTCTCACTAGTGCCCCATGGGTCCAATGATCTCTCTAGTGCCCCATGGGTCCATGATCTTCTCTCTAGTGCCCCATGGGTCCAATGATCTCTCTAGTGCCCCATGGGTCCAACGATCTTCTCTCTAGTGCCCCATGGGTCCAATGATCTTCTCTCTAGTGCCCCATGGGTCCAATGATCTTCTCTCTAGTGCCCGTGGGTCCAATGATCTTCTCACTAGTGCCCCATGGGTCCAATGATCTTCTCTCTAGTGCCCCATGGGTCCAATGATCTCTCTAGTGCCCCATGGGTCCAATGATCTTCTCTCTAGTGCCCCATGGGTCCAATGATCTTCTCTCTAGTGCCCCATGGGTCCAGTGATCTTCTCTCTAGTGCCCCATGGGTCCAATGATCTTCTCTCTAGTGCCCCATGGGTCCAATGATCTTCTCACTAGTGCCCCATAGGTCCAATGATCTATTCTGTAGTGCCCATGGGTCCAATGATCTCTGTAGTGCCCCATGGGTCCAATGATCTTCTCACTAGTGACCCATGGGTCCAATGATCCATTCTGTAGTGCTCCATGGGTCCAATGATCTCTCTAGTGCCCCATGGGTCCAATGATCTTCTCTCTAGTGCCCCATGGGTCCAATGACCTTCTCACTAGTGCCCCATTGGTCCAATGATCTTCTCTCTAGTGCCCCATGGGTCCAATGATCTTCTCACTAGTGCCCCATGGGTCCAATGATCTCTCTAGTGCCCATGGGTCCAATGATCTTCTCTCTAGTGCCCCATGGGTCCAATGATCTCTCTAGTGCCCCATGGGTCCAATGATCTTCTCTCTAGTGCCCCATGGGTCCAATGATCTTCTCACTAGTGCCCATGGGTCCAATGATCTCTCTAGTGCCCCATGGGTCCAATGATCTTCTCACTAGTGCCCATGGGTCCAATGATCTCTCTAGTGCCCATGGGTCCAATGATCTTCTCTCTAGTGCCCCATGGGTCCAATGATCTTCTCATTAGTGCCCATGGGTCCAATGATCTTCTCTCTAGTGCCCATGGGTCCAATGATCTTCTCTCTGGTGCCCCATGGGTCCAATGATCTTCTCTTTAGTGCCCCATGGGTCCAATGATCTTCTCTCTAGTGCCCATGGGTCCAATGATCTTCTCTCTAGTGCCCCATGGGTCCAATGATCTTCTCTCTAGTGCCCCATGGGTCCAATGATCTCTCTAGTGCCCCGTGGGTCCAATGATCTTCTCACTAGTGTCCCATGTGTCCAATGATCTTCTCTGTAGTGCCCTATGGGTCCAAGGATCTCTGTAGTGCCCCATGGGTCCAATGATCTTCTCTATAGTGCCCCATGGATCCAATGATCTCTCTAGTGCCCCATGGGTCCAATGATCTTCTCTCTAGTGCCCCATGGGTCCAATGATCTCTCTAGTGCCCCATGGGTCCAATGATCTTCTCTCTACTGCCCCATGGGTGCAATGATCTTCTCTCTAGTGCCCGTGGGTCCAATGATCTCTCTAGTGCCCCATGGGTCCAATGATCTTCTCTCTAGTGCCCCATGGGTCCAATGATCTCTGTAGTGCCCCATGTGTCCAATGATCTTCTCTCTAGTGCCCCGTGGGTCCAATGATCTCTCTAGTGCCCCATGGGTCCAATGATCTTCTCTCTAGTGCCCCATGGGTCCAATGATCTTCTCTCTAGTGCCCCATGGGTCCAATGATCTTCTCTCTAGTGCCCCGTGGGTCCAATGATCTCTGTAGTGCCCCATGGGTCAATGATCTGTCTAGTGCCCCATGGGTCCAACGATCTTCTCTGTAGTGCCCCATGGGTCCAATGATCTTCTCTCTAGTGCCCCATGGGTCCAATGATCTTCTATCTGGTGCCCGTGGGTCCAATGATCTCTGTAGTGCCCCATGGGTCCAATGATCTTCTCTCTAGTGCCCCGTGGGTCCAATGATCTCTCTAGTGCCCCATGGGTCCAATGATCTTCTCTCTAGTGCCCCATGGGTCCAATGATCTCTCTAGTGCCCCATGGGTCCAATGATCTTCTCTCTAGTGCCCATGGGTCCAATGATCTTCTCTCTAGTGCCCCATGGGTCCAATGATCTTCTCACTAGTGCCCCATGGGTCCAATGATCTTCTCTGTAGTGCCCCATGGGTCCAATGATCTCTCTAGTGCCCCATGGGTCCAACGATCTTCTCTCTAGTGCCCCATGGGTCTAATGATCTTCTCTCTAGTGCCCCATGGGTCCAATGATCTCTCTAGTGCCCATGGGTCAATGATCTCTCTAGTGCCCATGGGTCCAATGATGTCTCTAGTGCCCCATGGGTCAATGATCTCTCTAGTGCCCCATGGGTCCAATGATCTTCTCTCTAGTGCCCCATGGGTCCAATGATCTCTCTAGTGCCCCATGGGTCCAATGATCTCTCTAGTGCCCCATGGGTCCAACGATCTTCTCTCTGGTGCCCCATGGATCCAATGATCTTCTCTCTAGTGCCCCATGGGTCCAATGATCTTCTCTCTAGTGCCCATGGGTCCAATGATCTCTCTAGTGCCCCATGGGTCCAACGATCTTCTCTCTAGTGCCCCATGGGTCAATGATCTCTCTAGTGCCCCATGGGTCAATGATCTCTCTAGTGCCCCATGGGTCCAATGATCTTCTCTCTAGTGCCCCATGGGTCCAACGAACTTCTCTCTGGCGCCCCATGGGTCCAATGAGCTTCTCTCTAGCGCCCCATGGATCCAATGATCTCTCTAGTGCCCATGGGTCAATTATCTCTCTAGTGCCCCATGGGTCAATGATCTCTCTAGTGCCCCGTGGGTCCAATGATCTTCTCTCTAGTGCCCCATGTGTCCAACGATCTTCTCTCTGGCGCCCCATGGGTCCAATGATCTTCTCTCTAGCGCGCCATGGATCCAATGATCTCTCTAGTGCCCCATGGGTCAATGATCTCTCTAGTGCCCCATGGGTCAATGATCTCTCTAGTGCCCCATGGGTCAATGATCTCTCTAGTGCCCCATGGGTCCAACGATCTTCTCTCTAGTGCCCCATGGGTGCAATGATCTTCTCTCTAGTGCCCCATGGGTCCAATGATCTTCTCTCTAGTGCCCTATGGGTCCAATGCAGCTGGTGTAGATCCTCTAGAAACGAAGGCTTTACCAGGTTCACCACTGGAAGTGGACCAGTCCACTGCTCATCTGCTCAACGAGGCCGTAGTCACGCATCAATAGGTGACGTTTGTCGTTGGCCCATGATGTCCATTTCGTGAAACATTTCGATAGCCTAGATCACGTCGAAAAATGAGAACACGTACCAAAAAGCTTCGAAATCTGTGTCAGACAAAAGTATATGACACAGTTAATATTTTTCATCATATTATATATTGGCTTGAAAACTTTCTTTTTACCTGAAGTTTGTATACGAATCGAATCAGCTTATCATCCGAAAAGTCATTTGATTACAAGAAAAAGATTAAGACATGAAAAAAAAAGAGAGAGAAAAATGAACCTTACTCAGATACGATATTCGGTGGGGTTCCACAAGGCAAAATTTCCAGTTTCTGTTTTTAATTTTCAGTTAATATTTCTTATCGCTGTTGGCCCGCCGTCCACTCAGGAGAACCCAGTGAGGACTGTCCACACGGAGGGAAAATTGTCCTGACCTGAAACAGCAGTAAGCAACAACCACAGGCTGTGCACAAAGGAAACTGTAAACGAGGCAGTGAAAATACCCAGTTAACAATCAAGAAGGGTAACTCTTGACACTACCCATGATTCCAAACGAATGCTGGTTAAAGCACCAGTCGGCATATTACACGTGGAGACACACAGTACACAGAACTTAAGGCATCAGTCGGCTTGTCACACGTTTTACACACAGCACACAGAACTTAAGGCATCAGTTGGCTTGTCACACGTTTTACACACAACACACAGAACTTAAGGCATCAGTCGGCCTGTCACACGTTTTACACACAGCACACAGAACTTAAGGCATCAGTCGGCCTGTCACACGTTTTACACACAGCACACAGAACTTAAGGCATCAGTCAGCCTGTCACACGTTTTACACACAACACACAGAACTTAAGGCATCAGTCAGCCTGTCACACGTTTTACACACAACACACAGAACTTATGGCACCAGTCAGCTTGTCACACGTTTTACACACAGCGCACAGAACCTACAATAAAACATCCGAAGAAAGGAATGTTCCAAGCTTGGCCATATAATCTGCCGCCTGACACATGCACACAGGAACAGCCACTGAAGAAATGAACGAACTTCAATTATTAATACATATTCCAGACTGACACAACCTTTGGATTTGAAACCTTGTCATACAGAACACACGCAAGACTAGGAACAAATGGAGGAAACCTCAGTTGACTGATATGAAGGGAAACTGAAATGAGGTCGGCAACAGTAAACGAACAGTGCACACACAAAATCTTTAAAGATTTCAGAGCTTTGGTTCCCATAACCTGCTGGCTGTGAGGGCTGGGAACTGTCAGAGGTTCATCGTATCTTGGGCACGTCATGATTGATGGCGGATCCGATCCCTCTCCTTCCGCCGCCTCAGTCTTCTCTGACTTGAATCAAATATCCACTACCACTGTGTGGACAGAGAACTGACTTCAATCAAATACCCAGCTTCCAGTGTGTGGACAGAGAAAGTTTGAATCCAATACCACTAGCACTGTGTGGACAGAGAAAGTTTGAATCCAATACCCACTAGCACTGTGTGGACAGAGAAAGTTTGAATCCAATACCCACTAGCACTGTGTGGACAGAGAAAGTTTGCAATGACTTCAATCCAATACCCACTAGCACTGTGTGGACAGAGAATGTTTGCAATGACTGGAATCCAATACCCACTACCACTGTGTGGACAGAGAAAGTTTGAATCCAATACCCACTACCACTGTGTAGAGATAGATGGTTTGAATCAAATACCCAGCTACCACTGTGTGGACAGAGAAAGTTTGCAATGACTGGAATCCAATACCCACTAGCACTGTGTGGACAGAGAAAGTTTGCAATGACTGGAATCCAATACCCACTCTAGCACTGTGTGGACAGAGAAAGTTTGAATCCAATACCCACTACCACTGTGTGGACAGAGAAAGTTTGCAAACCGTAAAAATCCGACTCCACGGGTGGTTCGAACTCACAACCATTGGCTCCGCAGGCCAACGCTCTGACCATGTTACCACTGACCACTCTATTTCTGCCTATACCTGTCAGTCACTGACATGGTAGGTCTACTGACCACTCTATTTCGGCCTATGCCTGTCAATCACTGACATGGTAGGACTACTGACCACTCCATTTCGGCCTATGCCTGTCAGTCACTGACATGGTAGGACTACTGACCACTCCATTTCAGCCTATGCCTGTCAGTCACTGACATGGTAGGTCTACTGACCACTCTATTTCGGCCTATGGCTCTCAGTCACTGACATGGTAGGTCTACTGACCACTCTATTTCGGCCTATGGCTCTCAGTCACTGACATGGTAGGTCTACTGACCACTCTATTTCGGCCTATGCCTGTCAGTCACTGACATGGTAGGTCTACTGACCACTCTATTTCGGCCTATGCCTGTCAGTCACTGACATGGTAGGTCTACTGACCACTCTATTTCGGCCTGTGCCTGTCAGTCACTGACATGGTAGGTCTACTGACCACTCTATTTCGGCCTATGCCTGTCAGTCACTGACATGGTAGGTCTACTGACCACTCTATTTCGGCTATGCCTGTCAGTCACTGACATGGTAGGTCTGCACGATTGACGTCCATTAAGGCCGTGCTTCGGCACTCGCTATTTCGTTTGATTTTTTTCACTCCTACTATGAAAAACTGATTTGATAAATTACTTCCGAACGCAACACACACACACACACACGCACGCACGCACGCACGCACGCACGCACGCACGCACGCACGCACGCACACACACACACACACACACACACACACTGTCAAGGGAGTGAAACCTCTCACAAAGGCCTTCAGCGCTTAGAGGCAAAGAATGCCATGAGTGGTAGAGAAATAAGTAATGGGCCGATTAGCAATACGCCCTCACCTGGCACACACGGTCGAACTGTGCCAAGGAGGTCGACGTGGTCAGGTGACAGATGGCACCTAAGGTAGTAAGGACCCTCCCGGGTGCGAACCTTTCCGACGGCGAATGGGAGGGGAATGTAACCACTAGGACCTCGGAGCATCGAGTAGGCGCTAAATACTCAGTCAGCTGAGGTTGCTGTGTAAAGAGTCCTTGAAGAGCCAAAGTCTTGGGCTCGTTCAGA
>JAFLJL010018503.1:67806-80395 GCA_018398815.1 Conus ventricosus | reverse complement strand
GACGTTGTTGTTGTTGTAGTTTGTTTGTTTTTTGTTGATGTGATGATGATGATGATGAAGATGATGAGATGTTTATATGAATAAATGATGATTATGATGATGTTGCTGCGCTGCTGCTGCTGCTGCTGCTGCCTTTGAAAAAACAGGAGGCGGATGTCAAAATGGCGACAGTTAATGGTCTTGGGGGTGAACACAAATATGGGGGGAGAAAGGGAAAGGGGGTTACCTTGATTAGAATGAGTTATCTAATTCCAGGGTCTTTAAAAAAGTGAATAAAAACAGTGGGAGAGCATAACGATGCTCACAATCAAATATACAATGGGAGACAAAAATAATCATGAGTTGCCTTTCATTTCTCTTCTACAATACTCTCTCTCTCTCCCTCCCTCTCTCTCTCTCTCTCTTTCTCTCTCTCTCTCTCTCTCTCTCTCTCTCTCTCTCTGTGTGTGTCTGTGTCTGTGTCTGTCTGTCTGTCTGTCTGTCTGTCTGTCTGTCTCTCTCTCTCTCTCTCTCTCTCTCTCTCTCTCTCTCTCTCTTTCTCTCCCCCCAACCCTCTGCGTGCGCGCGCGCGCGTGTGTGTGTGTGTGTGTGTGTGTGTGTGTGTGTGTGTGTGTGTGTGTGTGTGTGTGTGTGTGTGTGGTGTGTGTTTAGTTCACAGATCACACTTGTAGAGACGTTTGTACCCTAGCAGGTCATGCTGACACCCCCCCCCCCCCCCCCCCCTTACTCTCTGCGTGGCTGACAGTGCCTTCATCCCCTCTGTGTGGCTGACAGTGCCTTTCATCCCCTCTGTGTGGCTGGCAGTGCCTTTCACCCCCTCTGTGTGGCTGACATTGCCTTTCACCCCCTCTGTGTGGCTGACAGTGCCTTTCACCTCCCTCTGCGTGGCTGACAGTGCCTTTCATCCCCTCTGTGTGGCTGACAGTGCCTTTCACCCCCTCTGTGTGGCTGACAGTGCCTTTCACCCCCTCTGTGTGGCTGACAGTGCCTTTCACCTCCCTCTGCGTGGCTGACAGTGCCTTTCATCCCCTCTGCGTGGCTGACAGTGCCTTTCACCCCCTCTGTGTGGCTGACAGTGCCTTTCACCCCCCTCTGTGTGGCTGACAGTGCCTTTCACTCCCACTGTGTGGCTGACAGTGCCTTTCATCCCCTCTGTGTGGCTGACAGTGCCTTTCATCCCCTCTGTGTGGCTGACAGTGCCTTTCACCCCCTCTGTGTGGCTGACAGTGCCTTTCATCCCCTCTGTGTGGCTGACAGTGCCTTTCACCCCCTCTGTGTGGCTGACAGTGCCTTTCACCCCCCTCTGTGTGGCTGACAGTGCCTTTCACCCCTCTGTGTGGCTGACAGTGCCTTTCATCCCCTCTGTGTGGCTGACAGTGTCTTGCATCCCCTCTGTGTGGCTGACAGTGCCTTTCATCCCCTCTGTGTGGCTGACAGTGCCTTTCATCCCCTCTGTGTGGCTGACAGTGCCTTTCACCCCCCTCTGTGTGGCTGACAGTGCCTTTCACCCCTCTGTGTGGCTGACAGTGCCTTTCATCCCCTCTGTGTGGCTGACAGTGCCTTGCATCCCCTCTGTGTGGCTGACAGTGCCTTTCACCCCCTCTGTGTGGCTGACAGTGCCTTTCACCTCCCTCTTCGTGGCTGACAGTGCCTTTCATCCCCTCTGCGTGGCTGACAGTGCCTTTCACCCCCTCTGTGTGGCTGACAGTGCCTTTCACCTCCCTCTGCGTGGCTGAAAGTGCCTTTCATCCCCTCTGTGTGGCTGACAGTGCCATTCACCCCCTCTGTGTGGCTGACAGTGTCTTTCACCCCCTCTGTGAGGCTGACAGTGCCTTTCACCCCCTCTGTGTGGCTGACAGTGCCTTTCACTCCCTCTGTGTGGCTGACAGTGCCTTTCATCCCCTCTGTGTGGCTGACAGTGCCTTTCACCCCCTCTGTGTGGCTGACAGTGCCTTTCATCCCCTCTGTGTGGCTGACAGTGCTTTTCACCCCCTCTGTGTGGCTGACAGTGCTTTCACCCTTTCTGTGTGGCTGACAGTGCCTTCACCCCCTCTGTGTGGCTGACAGTGCCTTTCACCTCCCTCCGTGTGGCTGACAGTGCTTTTCAACCCCCCTTGTTGGCTGACAGTGCCTTTCACCTCCCTCTGTGTGGCTGACAGTGCCTTTCACCCCCTCTGTGTGGCTGACAGTGCCTTTCACCCCCTCTGTGTGGCTGACAGTGCCTTTCACCCCTCTGTGTGGCTGACAGTGCCTTTCACCTCCCCCCCTCTGTGTAGCTGACAGTGCCTTTCACCCCCCTCTGTGTGGCGGACAGTGCCTTTCACCCCCTCTGTGTGGCTGACAGTGCCTTTCACCCCCTCTGTGTGGCTGACAGTGCCTTTCACCCCCCTCTGTGTGGCTGACAGTGGCTTTCACCCCCCTCTGTGTGGCTGACAGTGCTTTTCACCCTTTCTGTGTGGCTGACAGTGCCTTTCACCCCTCTGTGTGGCTGACAGTGCCTTTCACCCCCCTCTGTGTGTGTGACAGTGCCTTTCACCCCCTCTGTGTGGCTGACAGTGCCTTTCACCCCCTCTGTGTGGCTGACAGTGCCTTTCACCTCCCCCCCTCTGTGTAGCTGACAGTGCCTTTCACCCCCCTCTGTGTGGCGGACAGTGCCTTTCACCCCCTCTGTGTGGCTGACAGTGCTTTTCACCCCCTCTGTGTGGCTGACAGTGCCTTTCACCCCCTCTGTGTGGCTGACAGTGCCTTTCACCTCCCTCTGTGTGGCTGACAGTGCTTTTCACCCCCTCTGTGTGGCTAACAGTGCCTTTCACCCCCTCTGTGTGGCTGACAGTGCCTTTCACCCCCTCTGTGTGGCTGACAGTGCCTTTCACCTCCCTCTGTGTGGCTGACAGTGCCTTTCACCTCCCTCTGTGTGGCTGACAGTGCCTTTCATCCCCTCTGTGTGGCTGACAATGCCTTTCATCCCCTCTGTGTGGCTGACAATGCCTTTCACACGCACACCTCATCCCCTCTGTGTGGCTGACAATGCCTTTCATCCCTCTGTGTGGCTGACAATGCCTTTCACACGCACACCTCATCCCCTCTGTGTGGCTGACAGTGCCTTTCATCCCCTCTGTGTGGCTGACAATGCCTTTCATCCCCTCTGTGTGGCTGACAATGCCTTTCACACGCACACCTCATCCCCTCGGTGTGGTTGACAATGCCTTTCATCCCCTCTGTGTGGCTGACAATGCCTTTCACACGCACACCTCATCCCTTCTGTGTGGCTGACAGTGCCTTTCATCCCCTCTGTGTGGCTGACAGTGCCTTTCATCCCCTCTGTGTGGCTGACAGTGCCTTTCATCCCCTCTGTGTGGCTGACAATGCCTTTCATCCCCTCTGTGTGGCTGACAATGCCTTTCACACGCACACCTCATCCCCTCTGTGGGCTGACAATGCCTTTCATCCCTCTGTGTGGCTGACAATGCCTTTCACACGCACACCTCATCTCCTCTGTGTGGCTGACAGTGCCTTTCTGACCGACCTGGTACTGGAAGTACTTGTGCAGCAGGCTGGACAGCTGAGAGATGGCGGCGCCCACCCCGAACAGCACCATCAGACTCCACAGCACCTTGCGCCGTCTGTCACGTGTGCGGACGATGCGCGCCACGCCATGAGCGTTGCTCTCCGACCCCAGCTCTCCGATCAGCGCCAGGGCCGTCTTCCGGATGGGCACGTGGTCCGCCTGCTGCTGGTCACCCATCTCTGCAACATCATGCAAGGTCAAGATCAGTTCCAGGTTTCATGTTCACTCTCATTTCAATCTGAGTTTTCATTTTTTAACGGCTCGTCTTCCTGTCCTGGCAAACCCAGTGTTATCCAGTCCCCCCACGCAGCAGTTTCTTTCAGGTCGTAAGGAGGCAACCCACTTTAGGAGACACTGCATTATTGCCGTGTCACTTCGGTGGTATTCAGTGGTGCCCTTTATGATACAACGTACGCAGGAGACCACCTATCACCGAGGTCCACTGCTCAGTTTCCTGAGGTAGCTGGAACTTTTGTCCCTCGTCAGAGTGCGCCATCATGTCCCCAAAAAACAGTCGTCGTAAACTGCCCGACACCGAGAAATTGGGCAGGAACTCAACACGGGCAGGGACGTGGATCGGAAATCGAAAATAGGTCACGACAAGGGCAAGGCATGGAGGGAGCACATGATCTAATGCTCTTTAGATGATCAATGAGGAGGAGGAAGAGGAGGGTGGTAATACCATGGAGCTCCAGTGTGCTCTGAAATATACGGAGGGCTGCACACTACGCTTCCTTGCATAATATATCTCGGCGTCGACCAGGCCCGAAAGATCAGACACCTGTGGTGCTGGGCAGAAACGTGATTGACCCTTTCGGAGACGGTGCCATAAAGGTGATGTCACCGGGCTGTGCGCTCCCTGTCTCTCCTAAGCCCATCGCTCACTCTACTCAGAGGACTGACCATCGGTTGGCTGGCAATATCACTGTGCTCAACAATGATGCCCACTCCGCTCAGAGGACTGGCTGGCAATATCACTGTGCTCAACAATGATGCACACTCTGCTCAGAGGACTGGCTGGCAGTATCACTGTGCTCAACAATGATGCACACTCCGCTCAGAGGACTGGCCGGCAGTATCACTGTGCTCAACACTGATGCACACGCTCTGCTCAGAGGACTAGCCATCGGTCGGCTGACAGTATCGTTGTATTCAAGGCGATGCTGTGTTGATGGCAGCTCTCTGAAAGTCTTCTGGCAAACCATTTCACCTGCTTAATAACTCATCAATCGTTGGATATAAATCTGACTAAATGGATGCTCTCTCTCTCTCTCTCTCTCTCTCTCTCTCTCTCTCTCTCTCTCTCTCTCTCTCTCTCTCTCTCTTCTCTCTCTCTCTCTCACGCACGCACGCACGCACGCACGCACGCACATACACACACACACACACACACACACACACACACACACACACACACACACACACACACACACACACACACACACACGCACGCACGCACACACATGCACACATACACACACAAACACATGCACGCACACACGCACGTACGCACACACACATATATCTATCTATCTATCTATCTATCTATCTATCTATCTATCTATCTACACACACGCGCGCCCACGCACGCGCGCACGCACGCACGCACACACACACACACACACACACACACACACACACACACACACACACACACACACACACACACACACACACGCACACACACACACACACACACGCACACACACACACACACACACACACACACACACACACACACACACACACACACACACACACACACACACTTGTGGTCAGATAGACGGAGCCCACAGCCTTATGGGAGTCGCTTGCACTGACACATACACAGTTGATCCATCCATATACGATTTTTGTGAATCTGTACATTTTCCGGTTGTGTCCTGCATCTTTTCTGCATTTTCAATGACTGACTGATAATGCAAACTGTATATCTAAAGTTCCTTGCACACTGAGGCGACTGAAGCTGAAATCTAAACAAATCTTAAAAAGTGCGTGAAGTACTCCGCCAAACATTATAGACAAACGAATCACAAGACAAACCAGAACACGTTTCGACCTCTTAGGTCTTCTTCAGGCAAGATAAGCAACACTCAGGACATATATATCTATATCTGTCTATATATCTATGTACGTAATCTGTCTGTATATCGTAGTTCTATATCGTTGTCGTTGTCTGTCTGTATGTCTGTATGTATGTATGTCTTGTTCTGTATGTATTACCATGTATGTTTCTATCATATACCCATTGATCTCTTAGTATGTGATCACGTATGAATTTGTAACGAGAGTGAATGGTAATGAATGATTGAAAAAGGAATTGGAGATGAACGGAGTTGAAAGAAAGAAGTGTGAGATGAACGGATTGAAAGAAAGGAGTGTGGTGATGAACGGATTGAAAGAAAGAAGTGTGGTGATGAACGGATTGAAAGAAAGAAGTGTGGTGATGAACGGATTGAAAGAAAGAAGTGTGGTGATGAACGGATTGAAAGAAAGAAGCTTGGTGATGAACGGATTGAAAGAAAGAAGCTTGGTGATGAACGGATTGAAAGACAGAAGTGTGGTGATGAACGGTTTTGAAAGACAGAAGTGTGGTTGAACGGATTGAAAGAAAGAAGCTTGGTGATGAAACGGATTGAAAGACAGAAGTGTGGTGATGAACGGATTGAAAGACAGAAGTGTGGTGATGAACGGATGAACGAAAGAAACTTGGTAATGAACGGATTGAAAGAAAGAAGTGTGGCCGATGAACGGATTGAAAGAAAGAAGTGTGGTGATGAACAGATTGAAAGAAAGAAGCTTGGTGATGAACGGATTGAAAGACAGAAGTGTGGTGATGAACGGATTGAATGAAAGAAGTGTGGTGATGAACGGATTGGACGAAAGAAGTGTGGTGATGAACGGATTGAACGAAAGAAGTGTGGTGATGAACGGATTGAAAGAAAGAAGCTTGGCGATGAACGGATTGAAAGAAAGAAGCTTGGTGATGAACGGATTGAAAGAAAGAAGTGTGGTGATGAACGGATTGAAAGAAAGAAGCTTGGTGATGAACGGATTGAAAGAAAGAAGTGTGGCGATGAACGGTATGAAGGAAAGAAGTGTGGTAATGAACAGATTGAAAGAAAGAAGCTTGGTGATGAACGGATTGAAAGAAGTTTGGTGATGAAACGGATTGAAAGAAAGAAGCTCGGTGATGAACGGATGAAAGAAAGAAACTGGGCAATGAACGGATTCACAGAAATGCCGAAGGATCGTACAAACTGAGTGGCAGTCAACTTCAGCTGCAGGAAGTGTGTTCCTGAAGGGTCAGTTGCAGGGATGGGTGCGGCATGCGGGAAGGGAAGAAGCGGGGGAAGGAAGAAGGGGGATGGGGGGGGGGGGTAAAGAGAAGAAAGGGGGGGGGGGATTTGAGGGTTGAAGACTAAGACACTTTCCCCCTGTAGTGTAGGCTGGCAATAATTTTTACAAAGAATTAAAAGCAATAGTTTTAAAAATTGGTGCAAACGACTAAAAAAATAATAACAAATAAAATATCCAAAAAGTAGAAAAAAGTACACGTCCTGGTTATCAAAAAAAACATTTTAAAGTGGTCGAAAAAAGACCGATTCCACGCTCTGAGCCTTTCCGCTTACCGTACAAACATTCCATCCCGCGCGCTGCGTCATCCCCCATATTGGAAGGCGGGACCTCGCGCGCGTTGATTCCAAGACAATGGCGGCAAATGTGCCCGGGCAACCGGCGAAACTGATTTTGGTGAGTAGAACAGCACTGTCGTTGCAAGTTTAACCGGGGAATAGCACTCGATGTTACATTGTGGTTGCATATGTGTGCAACAGTGTTTCCATTTTGATGAAAGATAAGTGAATTGCTGATAGGAACCGGTGTCTGGCATGAACATGTATGGCTCCCGCTTGTTGTCAAAAATTGCTTTATCAGTTTGTGTGTGTGTGTGTGTGTGTGTGTGTGTGTGTGTGTGTTGTGTGTGTGTGTGTGTGTGTGTGTGTGTGTGTGTGTGTGTGTGCGCGCGCGCACGCGCGCGCGCGTGTGTGTGTTTCCTGGTGAGAGACAGAAAGAGAGATAGACAGGCAGACAGATAGACAACACTGAGTTACAACTATAGACACTAAGAGAAATTGACGGAGTAAATTCGCGTAATACCCGTGTGCACATGTTTGTTGGTGTGTGTGTGTGTGTGTGTGTGTGTTTTGTGTGTGTGTGTGTGTGTGTGTGTGTGGTGTGTGTGTGTGTGCGTGCGCGCGCGCGTGCGTGCGTGCGTGCGTGCGTGCGTGCGTGCGTGTGTGTGTGTGTGTGTATGTGTGTGTGTGTGTGTGCAGTGGGTGTGTGCGTGTTTGCGTGCATGCATGCATGAGTGCGTGCATGTGTGCATGGGTGTACATGTGCGCGCGTGCGTGCGTGCGTGCGTTGTGTGTGTGTGTGTGTGTGTGTGTGTGTGTGAGCATGAACTCACATGTGTGCCCACTGTATGTGTTACACTTTTCAAGCGCGAGAAGTAGTTTGATGAAAGAAAAAAACATGTTCTTTTTCAGATCTGGTTGAGCCGGAAACATGCGTGCTTTGTGAGAATCCTTTACGTCTAGGAGAAGAAGTCGTGAAACAAACTGAAAAAAGGGATGACAGGATTGCAAAAAGCATGTCGTTTAAGATGTGATAGTAAGAGTTTTTTCATTGGGCAAACTGTCCATAAATCTTGTCGTCAAAATTACTGCAAACGTCAATGTCATCAAAAAGGATTTGAAAAGACATTTGGGAAGAAAACAGTACAGAAGATCAGCCAATTCTTAGGTCCAAGAAGGTGAAATTTGACATTTCTGCCGACTGTTCTTTCTGTGGACTGCCTGCTAAAAGCTCTCAGAGAAAGGTGACCCCGTCTATCTAATCCGAAGCTTCAGTTTCCAGTCACAAATAGAACAACATTGTTTGCAGCGGGGTCATGTGACAAATGGGCTGAGGACGTTTTGGGCAGAATTAAGGCTGTGAATGATCTTTCCTGCTGCAGATGCCTTGTACCATAAGCAGTGCAGTGTCAACTTCAGAACAGCCAAAGGCATTCCCCAAGCATATTCTTCTTCCATGAGGCCATACATGCTGTCAAAGGCAGACCAGCAGACACAAAACGAACAGAAGCATTCACACAAGTAGCAGAATACTTCAAAGAGTTCGATAATGAACAGATCACCGTCACAGATCTGTGCAAAAAAATGGAGGAGTACCTTGATTCAGAAACACCTGCATACACAGAAAAACACATGCGACAAAAACTAGAAACTACCTTTGGAGACGAGATTGTAATCACCTGCATCAGAGGGAAGCCCAATGTAGTCACGTTCAGGTCAGCTGCTGAAAAAATTCTGAAGCAGTTTGCAAAATCAAAGACAGAAACAGAAGCGAGAAAGAAAAACTGAGGATTATCAAAACAGCAGCGGAACTTCTTTTGTCTGACATAAAGAAAATTGACACCTCCAAAGAAGGGTATCCATCAACAGCAGAAATTTCAGGACATATCAAAAAACATACAACAGTACCATCATCAGTTGGCGTTTTTTTAAGAACACTACTGAAGGGAAAGAAGAATCCAGAATTGAAAATTGCTTCCTTGGTCAAGCTTTGATGCAAGCTGCGCGCCCAAACGTGCTCATCCTGCCACTTCAGAATGCATACCTGTAAAAGAGTTCAAATTCTCTAAAAAGCAGCAGGCTGTCACCATGGATGTCAAAACGTGTGCCAAAGTTGATGGAGAAAACATTCAAGTGGATCCTCAGCTGCTGTTTCAGAGACTCGTCACAGCTGCTTCTGGACATGCTGAAGAATTTGACCTTCCTTCAGTTTTTCAGTTTGAACTTAGCACACACCCCCTTCCCTCTTCGATCAGTCAGGGCTTTTACGAGAATCTCACAAGTCAGCTCTGGCTGATGCCATTGCTACATTAGTCAAAGGAAAGGTCCCTGAGCAAGAAGATGAAGACAGCGAAGAAGTGTTTGTTCTGGATGGTGGTTCCCTCCCGCAAAAGATTCCATGGAGAAAAGGAGATTCTTTCTTCATCATAGCCAGCATGTATACAACATACGTTTGTCATCGCTACACTACAGCAACTATCGTTTTTGATGGTTATGAGTCAGGACCTCAACTAAAGATGCAGCTCATCTCAGACGCTCTGCTGGCGTCGTTGGACCAACCGTACAGTTTTCAGGGGACACGCTGCTGACCTCACGAAAAGAAATATTTCTTTCAAACAAGACCAACAAGCAAAGGTTCATCACTTTCCTGTCTGAAGCACTGAAGTCTGCAGGTGTTCGTGTTTTGCAAGCAGAAGGTGGGTGCCGACACTCTGATTGTGAGAACTGCCTTGAAGTGTGCAGCTGCTCACAAAACTGTTGTTGTAGGAGAAGACACAGACCTCCTCGTGCTTCTCCTTTACCACACAAGGCAGGACACAAAACCCATCATCTTTCGGTCAGACAAGCGCACCGCCTTGAAAAAACCAGCATGGAAAATACAATGGCTGATACAAGTTCTTGGGGCAGGCGTTTGTCACTTACTGCCTTTTGTCCATGCACTGAATGGCTGTGACACCACTTCAGGGCTTTTTTCGGATTGGAAAAGCATTCCACTGCGAAAACTGTCAGACCCCATCTTAAGAAACCAAGGACATGTCTTCCTCACACCTGGAGTCGATCAAGACACCATCATCACAGCAGGGGAGAAAGCCCTGGTTTGCCTCTACAATGGTCGCACAGGAGACAGCCTAGACACCCTCCGTTACCAGCGCATTTTATGAAAAGGTGTCGACATGTGCAACCAACGTCCAGATCCAGACCCTTCCCCCTACAAGTGCAGCGGCCAAGTACCACAGCCTGCGTGTATACCTCCAGGTTCAGGTACGTCTTCATTAGGAATCTCTCTCTCTTTTCTCTCTCTCTCTCTCTGTGTGTGTGTGTGTGTGTGTGTGTGTGTGTGTGTGTGTGTGTGTGTGTGTGTGTGTGTGTGTGTGTGTGTGTGGGGTGTGAGGGGAGAGAAGGGAAAGAGAGAAAGAGGAGAGAGAGAGAGAAAAGAGAGAGGAGAGAGTGAGAGGAGAGAGAGAGAGAGAGAGAGGGGTTGCACCCATAGTAATGTTACGTCAATCTTATTATTAAGTCTAACTTTAAGGATTTAAAACATAAACGTCTAATATGTACATATCTGGATTTGTGATGTTTCTTTTGAACAGTGCATTGAAAGGAAGGGATATGATGCAAATCTGATCACAATATTCATTTCTTTCAGGAATGGATCAACCCTGAAATTGACTTGACACCGGAGCTTTGGGGATGGCATCTGACTTCCGGACGGCTGGAACCACGCCAGACTGACCTTCCACCTGCTCCAGATGACCTACTTAAAGTCATCAGGTGCAACTGCAAGAAGGATTGCAGTTCTAAGCGTTGCACATGCCGAAAGCATGGTCTTGAGTGCTCTGTGGCATGTGGTCATTGCAAAGGTTTGGGTTGTTCAAATTCGCCGGCGCTTGTGGAACTGGATGACATGGACCTGGCAGACGTACCCTGTGTATCTGTGACATTCAAGAAAGCCTGGGCAGTGACTGACTTGATGGTGAGATTTCACGCTGCAGTGCGTCTGTGTCGGATATACTCTAGGTAAGCCACCTTTCAAAAGTTTACGCATGCAGGATGTGTATTTCAGTGGACCGAAGGGTAATATATTCTTATAGATATGCTGTTTTCCCTTTTTTTTAACCGTTTTATGCTTCTGGTGGCAAATGCGTTATTGAATTTGGGCAATACACTTCACGAGCTTTCCAAAGAGGTGCTACATGACTATCTTTGGTCGATTCTTCAAAACAGCGTGAAAACGGGTACCTGATGACGTCACACAACGAGTTTTTTGTACCCTTAGGACACTTCGATCGATGTACTTTTTGGATATGTTAAAGAGAGACTGTGTCCTGATCATTCCACCTAAAATAATTACTATTGCAATTAGTTCCTAACTTTCTTAATTTTTACCGCTTACAGACTAGACCATGTGGCAAGTGAAGGGTGGATCACCTGTGGAACGTCTTTTCCTGGGCATATCAGGATTACCAGTCAGCCGTTGCTGTTTCCACAGCCCTCCCTCCTCGCTTCCTTCCTTCCTTCCTTTCTGCCACCTGCGATACAGTTGTTGTTCTTTTTCTTTTCGCTCTTTCCTCACCCCTCCCTTTCTTGCCAGTCCCCTTCAGCTTTTGGGAAGGTTCAATCAGACCCGGGAGAGAGGTCAGGGTTAGCAGTCAATCTCTCGCCCTCTCGGATTGCCCTTTGATGACGAGATATCTCTTTGTCTATGTTTACCTACTTCTGTGTATTATTCTGCCACCTATCTCCTCATCTCTGTCTCCTCTCTCTTGTTTGTCTCTCTGTCTGTCTGTCTCTCTCTCTCTGTCTCTCTCTCTCTGTCTGTCTGTCTCTCTCTCTCTCACTCTCCCTCTCTCTTTCTCTCTCTCTCTCTCTCTCCTCTCCCCTCTCTCTCTCTCTCTCTCTCCTCTCTCTCTCTCTCTCTCTCTCTCTCTCTTTCGCGCGCGCATGTGCGCGTGTATGTGATCAAGATGTGGGTGAGTCAGTCAATCAGTGAATGAGTATATGTGTGGTGTGTCGTGTGTTGTGCGTGCGTGCGTGCGTGCGTGCGTGCGTGCGTGCGTGCGTGCGTGCGTGCGTGCGTGCGCGCGCGCGCGCACGCGTGTGTGTGTGTGTGTGTGTGTGTGTGTGTGTGTGTGTTCACGCTCGCGCGCATGCGCCTCTCCACCCCAAAGTTAATGCATGTGGTATATATGTGTGTGTGTGTGCTGCGTTCTCTCTTTCTCTCTCTCTCTCTCTCTCTCTCTTCTCTCTTGGTGCCTGTATACGGACCTCCTCTTTGTCTCTTGTACGTGTGCTTGTGTTTGTAGGTATGTATACGTGTGTATGCGCGGCATGTTTCTGTATGCATGTGCTCTTCATTCATTGTGCAATCTAATCTACCTCTTAATCT